>JADANM010003353.1:4146010-4178519 GCA_026213755.1 Eurema hecabe
ACAATAACAGATCGCGTAATGCAACAATAAAGAGGGTTGGATTCCAATGAAAACGACCCGAAACGATTTTAACAGATGAAATTTTTACAACCTGTGTTTGTTTTGAACAATGATCAAATCTTTGTTATGGAAATCTAAGCCCCAATAAAATGTAAATTTCGAACGAGATTTATGTGAAATGCATATTGATTCACAATTTTAATTTGAATATTTAGTTTTTGTTTACTTGAATCGCAATTACTTTTGCATGACATAGTATAAGGTTTTATTTTTTTAAATATATTTATAGACAAAAAGATGATAATATTAATATATATTTTAACGATATTTTTTCCATCGTTTTCCTCAAAAATCCATATCAATAATAACAATTTTACTTAAATTTGGTTTAATTAAGTTATAAAATTTGATTACTGATATATCAAGACAATGATTGTGGAAAAAACTAATTCCTAATAATTATTATTTTCTAATTCCAACTACTCTGCATTCATGTGTTAAAATAGTTAGCAATCGATTGAGCATAACCTTGCGAATTGCATATAAACAGAATTAAATAACCTATATGTCAATGTAATGTAAAAACTATATTAAATAATAGTTATAGCAAAATTTCACATAATATCAAAAAAGAAAGCAATATAAAACAAATAATTTCTCAAAATGTCCCGGCTAAAGGTACACAATCTTAAATTGAAATTTCAAGACCATAAAACTAAGAAATGAGATGGCAAAAATAATCCGGATTAATGTCTTAATAAAAAAGGAATGTATTCAATGAAACTATAGTGGTATATGTGTCTCGTGACATATGAATAAATGAAAAATATAAGACGCTGGATGAATAATTTCTGTCTCTCTGTATCGCCCACATTCGACTTACTTCTTCTTTGATACAAACAGCAAACATCTATTTGTGAGAAATTTTCACAAGTTTTACCTATCCTACGTTAAAACCATATCTTAACTAATACGTCGCCTCTAAGTTTTACTAATTAGGTACTAATTAACTTACTTTCTGTAGAATCTAAAGTAAAACTTCAAAAATAATATTAATTGATTTCTTGATAAAATATACAAACTTGTATCTGTTTACAAGTAACGGTTATTACTAATTTTCAGTTACCTTTTACTTAAAAAATCATCTAAATACAGTATATCGTATCTGCAACGTATTTGTCAAGGAAGAAATCCGGACACTTAACGAAGTGTCAATTTGAAGGCGGAAATATTTCGGTAGGCAAATGCAGCCAGCAGGCAATATACAACACCAATAAAAATGTTTATCGACGTTGACGAATGTTCTAATAAAAAAAAGGAAATTTTCCAATGTCACATCCCTCTCCTTGTGAAAATAAGACTGTCATAAAAGTAAATTTATTGCTTACAGTTAATAAAATGTGATGTATTGCGTTTTCGGACATTAAGGCCAAAGCGAAAAAAGAGGAATTTCCTGAAACTTTGGTTTTACGAGTATGTGGGCACTATTGAACATTGATAATAAATCGAATAACGAACACTCTATGGCTGAATACTAGTAGTTTTTGATTTCCATTATTACCATAAAAATGTTTAGCCTAAAACTAAATTAAGGCTAATGTTTAAACACTAAAGGTAAGTTAAAATTACAAATTTAGTTAAACTTAGGCAACGAACGTACCAGATTTGACGTCTTCCAGATTTTATTAAAGATTTCCCAAGAATGAAGAACTTCTCCATTTGCGGTTGCCAAAATTGTATTAGTTAACTGACATTGGCTCTCTAATGATTCTAGATTAGACTTTATCTAATCGCAAACGTCCATAACAACCTGTGGAATACACTGTACTATACAAGAAAAAACATTTCACTATATTGAACATACGATTTTTTTATAAAAGACGTTGTTGAGACCGTAAGCCATCTTGAAAATTGGTATTAATGGTTAAGCTACGACAGTTTAGCACAGAGACATATTTTCTTCTGGATTTGCTAGATAAAATGAGGATTAAGGAAAGTCATAGTACCTATAAGGCATAGCACCAACAAGTCACAGATTCTACAAGTCATAGTACATACAAGTCATAGTACCTACAAATCATAGTACCTACAAGTTTGCTGCAGCCGCAAACTCGCAGTGAATCTTTTTATTGCGTCGCTTTGTCCGCCACGCTTGATTTCACTCAAATGAAATGTCGCTTTCGCGGGTAATGGCAGCTCCGAGCCGGATTTGAAAGCTTAAACCCCCGCTAGTGCTAGGGTTTGATAAAACATTACATTCATAAGAATTCATTAAAAGATCTGTGCAATTCGGTTTTAAATATCACTGACCTTTCCACCCACATTGGATAGTAATACTTCTGGTTCCTTGTCTTCTAAAATTGCAAATGGCGACATTTATAATTGACCTTAGGAACTTCCAGAACGTTTTATTTTTAGTTCTTATTAAATAAATATCTTGACTTTACCAAAGCTTTATTAGGTCATAAAAATAGTATTTTAACATATTTTTTGCACTTATTAAAGGTATATAGATAATTTAAAATTACAAACATGACATTTTATAAATATATAAATAAAACAAACAACATAAAATAAAACAAACAACATAAAATAAAATCGTCATACAATTAAATTATAAATAAAATTGAGTTAACGAGGAGACTACAAAAATAGTATGTTTAGCAGATATCTAAACATGTTAAAAATAATATCTAAGCTGTTGTTCGGCACTATTTTATGTATATAATACCGTGTATATAATGACGCGAAAAATTACCTTTTCTTTAACATTGAAGCAGAGTTCTCGTCTAAACCATTTACTAACAAGTTCTCTTTAGAAACCTCTCCCGGGAAACTGAAAACGGTTGCAATATTTAAGCTGCAGTTTAACAAAATGGAGAAAAAGTATATAAGTTAGGAGCTAAATGTCCCAAATTCTCATAATACAAAGGAGAATTGCCTGCCATATAAAAATACGATAGCAATACATATTGATGATAAAACAATTTATTTCAAATATACTATTTTCTTTTGAACGAATTTAAATATAAAATGTCAAACTATTTAGGTTATTACTATACATAATAAATACTTCATTTTGAGTTTAAATTAAAAGAATTATCAGTTTGAAAAATGTCACAACTTCCAACTCTATTTAAATTTAGAAATTCGTTTTCCGGGCTTATAATAACATGACCCATAAAACATAAGTATAATGTTTAGATGACTTTCCGAATGTTCTCAATTTATTCCCCGTCGTACGCATGTGATTTCCTCAATGCTTTAAGAAAATTGCTACGAGCGTGACGTCATCGCATTTGCAACGACGATTGACTCATTGCAATATACATGGTAAAGGGTAGCTGTGACGTAATTTCATGTTAATTGGATGGGAACGTCGTTGCTTGAATCAGTTTTATTTACCGTTCATTGGAAACTAATTGATCGAGTGCGATGGGTGCGATGAAGTGTTGGCGTTGGACGACCATAAGCAAGGACAGGGCCTTTTATTGCTTATTTATAATACTCTTGTACTTGGTTTAGTCATCTTTAATCTATGATATTCTATATCTCATAGAAGCTATGAAAAAATTGAATGTAATGTATTTTTTTTTTATATAATAGGGGGCAAACGAACTGGCGCGTCACCTGATGGAAAGTGATCAGCGCCGCCCATGAGCACTCGTGATGTCACGAGTGTGTTGCCGGCCTTTTAATAAAGTACGAGCAGTATACCCTTTTATTGTATTTAAAAAGCAATATGAAACCTTATAAATTAATTACTAAGTGGTGTTAAATTGAAAGAATGTTTCCGTGTTAACAAAACTCATATAAGTCACGTTTTGATTCGAACCGTATCAAGTGCTCTCAACATGTTCAGAGCAAACAAAGAAAAATTAGACCATTAGGGAAGAAGAACATGCTATGATACAATTTACGGCGCACATACATCAATGATGAGTAACGCGGAGAGATGTGGAGAGATTCAGTTTGTTCCGATTTAATGCTTAGAATGTCGCGAACTTGGCAAAAATAATTTGGACATTCGCCAAAACTACGGCCTTGTCCAGTCAGGAAAACATGCGTATTAAAGTCCATTGCTGCAAGGGAAATGTAACTCGATATTTTATTCGCGTTTCAACAAGCAATGTATAGTTAAAAGTGTGGGCGTTATAGGAAAATGACGGTGAGCTTATTGCATAACACTAGGATAACACTTACATAAGAACTCTGACCTTCCCTGACCACGTTATTTATTACGTTCTCGAAAAATCGGCAATAATAGTACGAAAATAGGTTCTAAATCTGATCTTTGAGTATTATAATATATCTATTGAAACTAGATTTGTTTAGGCGATACTATAGCTATTCGTCCAAACTATGATTACCCATTGAAGCTGTATTATTTTTGTATTACGAAGAATAATCAGAAAACTGAGAGTGGAATCTAGCATGGGCACAATTGACTACCGGAGCTACCCGTACTCCCTAAGGAACTTACAAAAATGAAACGAGACAATCGTATAATATTTCTTGACCTAGAAACCCATATTATTCTTATTCTTATTAAAAATATTAATAAATAGAAGCACATGTTTATTATATTATAAATTGGTTAAGTTAATAAGCAACTATAAAAAGGTTTTCTATATCGAATAATTATCTATATAAATTTGGAATCTTTCGGTATATTTTCTTACACAAAACACGGGGGTTTCTTAAGAAATTCGTGATTAAGGAATTCTAAGGAACTCATTACTCGTTTATAGAACATAGATTACTAGAACGTAGGGAACATAGAATATATCCCTAAAATAGTAAATGAAATAGTCTTTGTTAGAATGGATTTAGTATTTATTATTGTCGTAGTCAGAAATACTTATCTTGGCCTTAATCTAGATAAAAGAATACCGTTTCTAAACATAATTATATAAAATTAAACATAATCAAAAACGATACGTAACTTGTGCCTTAATATAATATCAAAATTTCTTTTACTGCCACAAAAAATGTTTGAAAATCCTTATTGAAAAGAATAATATAGGTATAGGTTATAGGTATATAATATTTAAATCAGCCAACAGTTTTAAACGAAATTATTTACTCTTCGTATTGATTAGATTTAAAGGGTGGTAAAACCTTGTTGCTGGATGGGGCTGGCTACCACACTCCCACAAAAACCTTAGTCAAATTATGACATGTCATCAGATACATTATTACGTTTAACAGATCTTTGCTTTAACATTTTTTTAATTCAATAGTTTACTTACATATCTCCTACTGCCTTTCTTTCTTGAATGATTGAAAAAGACAATAAACTTAGAATGAAATAGTGTCTTATTTAAAGTTTCTCAACCACACCAAAATTACGCTTAAGATGAAGAATATTCATAAATTTATGAGCCGTGTAACGCATTATCCTAAGCTTTATTACTTTGGAACGAGTTTGTACCAATCAGTTACCCTTTAGATATTCCACTGGTCTTACATGGGTAATGGTCTGATACGGTGAGATTGAAGCTATCTTAGTTAGCTACTTTACTATATAATTGCATATCTTCTGTTCAGTAAAAATGATGTAAACATACAAACGGTACACGGTTTAAAACAGAGGAAATTATTGTGCTGTAAAATAAAGAACAAAAATTAATGTCAAAATATAACCTGACTGATTTTAGAACCAAATAAAACCCTACGTCACTCACACCACTGTAATTATATAATATAAATCACATATAGACTGCCAAGATAATTCAAACTTTTAGATATAAAGTAGTTAGCTAAAAACAACTAACTAATAAAACTTTCCATATAGAAAGTGAGGTTTTAGTTTGACAGATGAAGATTTTGAATTCTATATTTAGTGAAGCTTTTTTGAATGTCTTACCAAAAGAAAGTCAGGGAAAACGGGATACGAAAACCTAGGTTAATCGCAAAGCATTGTTGGTTTTACATTTATATTTTAACGTAGACACAAATTCCACAAAGTAGTGCTATAATTCATACATACAATGTATAGTTAATTAATAGCTAGCTATAGCTCGGGCATAATAACTATATGCAGGCCTAATCTAGGCTGTTATTATACCCAATATGATATTACGTTATCGTGATAATTTACCTTGCTTCTATATAATTGAAGTTGTAATAAAATACCAGCTTTCACAATATACGTCATTTTCGAAAATAGTTTTATAGGTCAGTAATAAAATGTAACTCTTTCTTCGAAATTCTATGTTCTGAAGTGTACCTATAACTTTAAGTTAGGAATTCTTCAATATTTTTTTAAATTATATACTCATTGTATTTATATTTTCAGAAAGGTCTCTTAAAGGAACATTAAAAATATCACTAACAGGCCTCATTAGGAGTTAACGCGGTAAATTCCATAATTCTCCACAAAATTACTGAAATATTAACAAGCAATTACCCACGTTAAATTTTAAGCAGCCCTTAATAGATAGGGCTAGTTTGAAGCGGTCTCATTCAGTAGTGGTGGCACTTAGACAAAGAGAACAATGCCACCGTACTTCTATTTGTCTCTATTGTTCTGACGTATTTCAATTTTGTACTCAACTGAGATTAAGAACGGAACTTATTCTTATTTGCACAATTCGAAGCTGAAATTTTAGGATTTATCGAGATTAGAGATTATTTTATATATTTTTATTAACTGTGAGTATTCTATCTATATATAATTAAATATAAGATCTATAATTTCATATTATTTATAACAAGCTTGTAAACAATTTCTGGACGTTTTTAACATTGCTATTTTAAAGTTCAATGTTGTAAAATGTTTTATTTTATTAAGTCCAAAAATTTATTCTAATGTTTTTATACACGTGTATTTAATTATTGTTAGTGTGTGCGTAAAAGTAACGAAAGAAAGTTAAAAACTTTTAAAATATATTATTCCTATATAAAACTTGTAATCCAACCTTATACAGCTATAAATAATAATAATAATAACTTACCTATAATTATTGTTATATAACACACATGCATGTCATTTTAAAACAAATTAATTTTTAATCCCCGCAGTGTTATTTAAAGTTAAATTTTCACAAACTTTAAAACTTTTTTAACACTACAAATTTCTTTCTTTTGTTTTAACAATTATTATCTGTATTTTTGTGAAAGTACATAATATGTTATATTATCTGTCGTGTTTTGCGCGCGAATATTACAAAATGGTGTCGTGGCGCGAACCGGCGCTTTTCTCAACCCCTACTGAATGAGAACCGCCAACAACTTAACCGTTGAATGCGCCGTGCGATGCGCAACTACGATCTTTAATTTAATATTAATAAAACTTATTTTTATGCAAATATTTGCATGCGTTTGATATTATATACTGCAGAATGTTGCACGTGCGTCTAGAATTACATTTTAGTGATGGTTTTTAAGATTGGTGGGAGAAGGTTATTTTGAACGAAACTGTTATGAAAATTTAATGACGGAAATGAATACAAAAGACTTCGGAGAAAATGTGTAAAAAATACACGATCATTATTACTTGCACTGATGAATAATATGTTATATCCAGGAAACGAAGCTTTTGCTTTCCGTACCATATTAACGTGGTAAATTTTGCGCTATAGTATGAGTTTGTGAGCTTTTTAATTTTCTTATATCAATAGTTAGCCACGATTTGAGCATTATATGTATACAATTAGCCAAAATATCAACCTGGAAGATTAAAGTTCAAAATTATGCTTACCTACCTCAACCACGAAGTAGATATTTTATGAAAATCGGATTATACTACAGTTTATCTAGAGCATGAGAAAGTACGGAGGATAAAACATAAGTTGAAGGTCTGTTTGTATATTGGTTATAATCTATGTGATGTAAAATTAAGGACACATCGAATGCAGATGTTATTATTAATTTTAATTGAATTACTATGAATTATCCAAAACAGAAACGGTTTCGACGTGAATTATAGATTACCTGAATCTTATGGCACTTAGAAATTAAAAAAAAAAACAAAAAAAAGTTTTAAAAGTTTTATCGTCGAACAAATAACTCAAGGTAATTGATAATCCGCTTGACATGATTTTACAGTAATAAATTTACATCATATTCATATTGTCGGTTAAGGCTATTTCGATACATTTATCATTTTCATATCACCGGCTGTAATCGCAGGATATAAATTTATTACACTGATAAAGCTGTGTACTAAATGAAAATAAACGTGAGGTAGTAAAGTCGATATTCTCTTTGACAAATATGCTTAAGCTTTTAACTATTAAAGTTGTCTGGCGAAGAAAACGTTAACCGATAAGACTACCTTTCCTTGTTTTATTTATTTATAGGAAAATGTATTTAAAGACAAAACAGTTGTCTTTAAATTACAGATAATAAACAGATTGGTTTATAATAAAAATTAACCTTTCTCGTTCAATCTAGTTGCGAAAATCGTGTGAATTTCTGGTTTATTGCAGTGTTTCATGTTAAACTAGCTTTTACCCGCTGCTTCGCTCCCATTGAACCAACTAAATAAATACCGGAATTAAAAAGTAACATATGTTTCTGATACCAGTAGTTATTGCGTGAAGGCTTATCAAACATCCCTGCGGAATTAGAAATAGATTGTTTAATTAACATTATAAGATTAGTAAAGATAGTTAATTAATCAATCAATCAATACATATAATAAAAACGTAACGAATCGCTGTCTGTACATGGAAGATATATGAGAAAAAATATTATAGGAGACCTTTATTAATGCAATAGAACCCAAAACAATGATTTTTGGAATTTTTGTCTGTTTGTCTGTTTGTTTGTGCACGCTAATCTCACAAACGGCTCATCCTATCTAGATGTAGTTTTCAATGATATATTTTGGTAAGCTTCACTTAACATTTAGTGTTTGATTCATGACAATCGGTTGATAAATAAAAAAGTTATGGCAATTTAAAGAATCAGGTTAAACTTGCTGAACGTTTGTTGGCGCGGGTTAGGCATTTTCAAAAATACTGCCCCAAGTCACTTTTCTACGCGGGTGAAGTCGCGGGCACAGCTAGTATTTATATATAAAAAGATCCAATTGCTTGTCATTTTTTATAAAGCTATTTCAACATGGCAATACTGACATTATTTGAATACGCGTATCATTTCATGGTGGAATGCTTCGCGATTCAAAAGTTTCAGTCATTACTAATTATGGCTTTCACAACAGAATATTAATGTATAATGAACGGTATAAAATTAAAATTATTTTGTGTCGACAGCAATTTATAACGGCCACAGATTATAAAATTATTAATATTTTCACATACATTTGAATGGTTTATGTCACTTGTTTAATTTAACGATGCTAATTTATAACACTACAAATAGTCAATTTTGCGTTTACATAATATTTGGTATATTAAAACCATTTTATATAAAATAAAGACGAATGTATATATTAAGTAACAATGATTTTATAGTTAATACATATGTACATCAACAAATCAACCGAAAAAGTGTTCTGAACAGCAGCGGCAGCACACATACATACAAGTCAAAACGATAGAAAAGAGATAAATGATGAAACCAACAAGAAAAAAAGAGATTTGCGCGTGAATGCACCGGCAACCAATCACCTAGACGTCCTAATTAGGATGTTTTTGCGTCTTCAAAATTTTGCGCTTTTAACATACTTATCTATTAAATATAATATCATTGTTAAAGAAAATTATTAAACTTATTTTTTTTTTAATAAACCAAGTCGTTTATACTCCGTTCCGAATTCAGAAGGAAATATATAATTTACTAGCTATTGCCCGCGACTCCGTTCGCGTGGACTTTCATATAAACTGTGACCCTCCCTTTCATCCCTTATAATCCTCAAAAATTGTAGCCTATGTGTTATTCTGATGTATAAGCTATATTGTGGTAAAGTTTCATTCAAATCCATTCAGTAGTTTTTACGTGAAAGAGTAACAAACATCCATACATCCATACGTCCATACATCCATACTTACAAACTTTCGCCTTTATAATAGTAATAGGATTTTACGTAAAATAAAACAAAACATACCTATAAAAAAAGATTTGACACCGTATAATTACAGATTATATTAAGAAGGTCTTACTCTCTCATACAATGTAACGGAGTACTAAATATCATTTAAGTGCTGACATTAACAAAATGATAATATCGTTACACCGATATAATAGCAGTTACGAACTAATTACTTTATTTGAAAAGTTTTAAAAAACGTATCTTAAATCGAATTCTTGCTTTATTTTTATAATATTTTTAGAAGTCTCCGTAAATTACTAGATATCAACAAGCAAACTCAAATCTTAGAGGATTGCTCATTACCATTTAGTTTTAGAGCAAATAGCTTCGGGAGCAGGGAATTGTGAGTCAACATTGTGCTTATACACGCCCACGAGTTGCTACCACAGCAGTCAAAGGTTAGAATAATATAATAAGGCCCACGCCTTGATATCTACACAAAACATTGCCTACGGATATTTCACAGATGTGCTTATTTGGAAAAGTATAGAATCCTTCCTAGAACTTGTGATACCAACCATCCTAGTAGTACTTTTGATTTTTATTAAAAGAAATGGCGGCACAATCGCGTAGGACGATAAATTTTTTTTAGCATTATATTAATATTAAGTACAGCTTCTGACACTTATATTTAAGTTAAAAATAAATGTAAAATAATTATCAATATATTTACCAAACTATAATATATAACAGAAATACTTAACATAATTGATTGTACAACATAATGGTAATAATTTGCGGCGCTAAAATTTAAGTATACTCCTTTTATATTGAAGTCTAAGGTTGGCTATTTTCGGACTTCCTACTTCTCTGATTTAGAAAATGATTTTATGAATTAATATAATACGAAAAACACATAAGGCAGATTTTTTATTTGAATTTCATTGAACTTGAATTAATACACGGTACACAGTTTTTTTTTATGTCGGATAAGCAGACGTTTGGCCGCGATCCTGTCGGATGGTAAGCTAAGATGCGGCGGCGGAGCCGTCATGTCTGCTTAGTAGCCTATTCACTTTCATCTTAAAAAGATCCAAGTTCTATGCGTTTGGAAAGGCGGACATAGCTGCAACAATTTCATCAACATAATCATACTATTTGAAAACGTTAGATTTACGCTATAGGTACTAGTGTACGTAGAAACACACATAATTTGTAGCTAATAGCGTATTAGTAGATGTGACCGCGGTCGGTTGGCACGGTCATGATGTGTCTACATTCATCACGGCGCGAACCACAAACATCATTCATTCTCAATTTACTACATACACCTACAACAATACAACAGATTACTAGCTACAGGCTCTGTTTACTACAGATTATGTTAAAAACTAGCTGCTGCACGCGACTCCGTCCGTGTGGACTTTCATGTAAACTTTGACCCCCCCTTCCACCCTTATAACCCTTCTTTTCAGTTCAAAAATAGCCTATGTTTTATCGCAGGCTCTAGACCATCTGTATATCAAATTTCATTACAATCGGTTCAGTGGTTTGGCCGAGAAAGCGTAAAATTATAAAAAGTTTCAACCCCTCGCGCAACCTTTTGGGGGTTGATTTAAAAAAAAAGTAGCTTATGTCCTTCCCCGGGGTCTAGACCATCTGTGTACCAAATTTCGTTCTTATCAGTTCAGTAGTTTTAGTGTGATGGAAAGACAAACAGAGTTACTTTCGCATTTATAATATTAAGTATGGAAGTATGGATAATAGATTATAGAGTATAGATAGTACGGGTTTTCAAAGGTATTTACTTTCCATTAATGAGGGTTAGCGAACCAACCATAGATTATTATATGAAATAATTACTTCTGGTTGCCTTATTATAATGGTTACTTATGGAAGGTTTTACTTTAAGGTAAAAAAATCGTGTTTGAAATAAAACTTATGTGTACCTTTATAAAAGACTTCAATATTAAGGTACATTTATATGTTTATGTACTTTATAATAATGTTTATTTAAACTATAATAAACTGGTAGCAATTTATTCAAAAGAAAAGAAGAACTTTATTAAATTCAGTATAAATGCTGCAATAAAAGCTACGTTTATCAACACTAATAGAAATTATTCTCAGTTAGAGATAAAATCTTTTAAATATTATTCAAGCTTTGTGTCGGACCCCGACTGTCAGAATTTGGTAATCGTTCTAATAAACATTATTTTAATGAGTAAATTTTCAACTAAAAAACAGCATGTGGTATTATTTGATTTCAATGTTTTATTGATACTGGGGAAATACGTTGTTCCTTAATATAAGTATGATTATAACATGCTATGATATGATTTATAACATGCTAACAAGATTTATGACAATACTTTTTAACATCATCTATACATAAAGTTATAAAACATAAATTTCTGGGCCTAATAAAATGATATAAGACGCGAAGAAAGTTATTCTCTCCCTTCTAAGAAGGAAAATCAAAGGGCTTTAACAAACTCTTCAAATAAGCCGTCGTATTAGTTTTTGTCTTGCTCACAAAACTATATACATTAGGAATAAATCCGAGCAAATTCATCAAGTTTTGTAATATCAAGTCGGCACGAGATTATCTGTATCTAATAAATGTCCGTAGTGCCAATATAATAAGAAAATCCGACCTTTTGTGCGATTAGTCAATGTTGGTAAGTGTTTCTTCCTTTTGTCTATGAAAATAATACAACAAAGTCTTCGTAATTATATCCAAAGAATATAATGTAAATGATATCGATATGAAGTAATTTGTAAGACACACTTTTTATATAAGGACAGAAAAAATATTGTAAAAAAACTGCATAAAGACAGTGAAAATATTACAATACGAAGACTATATATAGAGTATGTATACTATGTTCTATGTTTAACCAAGTTATGTTTTACTTTATTTCTTATTACATATGGGTACCTAGTACCTACTTAGATTCTGAATATCTCATAGTATTAAATACGTTGAGTATTGATTCGTCCTTTCTCAATCAAGACTAACTACCTATGTGTAAATAGAAGCTTTCAAAACTTTAAGTAGGTACCTCAAACCGTATTTTATTAAGCGATTATTCCGAACTAGTCTCATCCAATTATTGTCTAAATATTCATGCTTGAATGCAGTTTTACATTGTTGTTTTAGGAAGTTTGCGATCAAAATACATTTCGAAAATTTATACGTTATGCAAATGTATAAACGGTTAATCTACTTTTGATTTTACCAAGTAACAATACCTTCATATATAATACCATTTTTTTTGGTAATTTACTATTAGCTATTAAGAGTTGTCGTTAACATTTTTACAATTTCAAAGATGTAGATTTTCATAGTCAACTTATACACGTGAAACACACACACACACATTGCATTCACTAACATAACAGTTAAATATTTGAAGATAAGTAAACGTAGTAAAACATGAATATTTCTTGTCTACTAACTATTGGTCATTTTCGAAGCACAAGGAACACCACTTAAACCAATAAATATTTCATTGGATTGTTGAATACTTCATTCAAATAAAGCACAACAAAAAGTTTAAAGGTGAAGTCTGCATAGTTTTAAATATACTTGCTAAAGTATTTTTGCAGTTTGATGAGAATTAAGCGTCCCTAGGGTTTACCGCAAACAGTCTTTGTGTATATCATTATAAAACCAATATTTCATAGGTTTAAATGAAATTCTTGCGAAATAATTTTAATGCTTCTTATTTTTTTTACACGCTGTCTTAAAAACTGATATTTTTGTTTATATATAATAATATTACCTGATTTATTGGACATCGCTGACTATAAACTATACAATATGTTATATGCTATTGAATAAGTTGCATTATTGCATATCGCCGTCTGATTTACAATTTTTTATTTATATTTTTACCTCCATAAAAAAAATGGATTGCCTGGGAGAGATCACTCTTTAGTGATAAGGTCGCCTGTTACTTATATTGTATCAAATCTAATTTTAGTTATATACATTGTAACAAAGTGTCAATAAATAAAATAAACTTTATATAGGTAAAGATGCAACATTATGTAGAACAATAATTTTATGTTTTTTTTTTCATTGTTTAAGGATCTATAATAATATCAGGAAAGAACCAAGACGGTAACATTTTTCAAAATAGTCCGGTCTAGACATTGAAACAATATTAAAACTTATATTACGTTAAATCAAACAGTATCATTAACTTCCAAGCACACGACCGTGCAAACTAACTTGTGCAAAGTTTAACTGTCAGTGAACGGTTATTGCAGGAACTCCGCATTCTACCTACTGAAAAGCTAAACTTATTTGCGTATAATATAGATGATCAGTTACATTTTAATGGTATGATTATATGACACTAGAATCATGCCCCATGTAACATTCAACTCATACAAATTTATGGGTTTATTTTATTTTTACCCGACTACGGCAAAGCCAAAGGAGGGTTATGATTTTGACAGGCTATGTATGTATGTATGTATGTATGTTCATCTGTTCCCTCGTAACTTCTAAACCACTAATCAGAATTCGACAAATGACATATCATTAGAAGCGTCTTAATTGTCCGCTGGTTATAGGCTATATAGATTTTCACCAAATTCAATGTGGCGCCCTCTAGCGGACAAAATATACAGAGTAAAAAAATAAAGTTAAGCTAGATATGCCGTGTTTGGTATCATTTTAAAGCGCTTCACTTGTACATTTCGAATATATATATTACTAGCATTTGCTTGTGACTTTACCTGTATTCATGGGGTACTTTTATACTTTTTCAGCGTCGTTTTTTGTCGTAGTTGGGTTTTAGTTTTTTTACTTTATCTTGTAAACTATATATATTATAAGTGATAAATTTATTCTGAGATATTTTTAAATAATAACCACCGTTATAGAATAAATTACTACGCATCTTTTGCATATATTTTTATCATAAAAACCCAAAAAAATTATCTTTATTGACGGTTTTCCCCAAAAATAAGTAAAATAATCCCATGAGTTAATAAGTAGTCTAGATACTCAATTAGAAACTTTCAAAGCCGAATTTTGCAAACCATTCTATTTAAAACTCTAAGTAGCTTATCGGATTAAAACATCATTAAACATTCTTTCGTAGAAGGCAAAACGTGTACTTTTCTATTACCCTTTTAACCTTTTACATTATTTGGTACGTTAGTCTTGGGTTAGTATATAAAAAGATCACCCGTTGGTCATCGGCCTCGCTAATCGGTAGGAAAGGTTTGCTTAATTTTGTATGGCGGAACAGTGTATGGGTACTAATTAGCTCTTTCGGTAGATATTTTACTGGATGTTATATGTATGTAGAGAAAAAGGACAAAGGATATGAAATTAATGAAGTGTGTGTTTATAAAACTAGTAGAGAGAGTGTCCTAATTTTATTACCTTGGGACTAGTTAGGCCATCTAGAAGGCCTAAATAGCAATTTATTTTAGTAGGTAGGTTACTTTACTATTTGTCCTTTGTGGTTTCCAATAATTTAAATGTCATTGTCTCTCTCTAAGGGGCAGAATATTTTACAAATAAAAAACTTGGAACTATATTTTATATTTTAATAGCGTCATTGAGCGTAAAAATAAACTTAAATTTTGTGAAAAAAAACGTAAATAGAACACAATGCTTACACTTATCAATAAGTGTTTTAGGTTATATTTTTTTAAATTTTAGCAGTCTTCACTTAATCTCATTATAGTGGATTCTTAAGATATCTCTAATACTATAATTAAAACAATCTCAGTTATGACAGACATATTAAAAAAGTTTGTTGTCACACAACCGAGGCTGTTTTAATTTGTTCAGCTTTAACATAAATAACTTACACAACTAATACTTAACAATATTTTTTTAAAATTACATATGCAATATACTTAAGAAGACAAATAAATGCAAATAGAACAATTCCGTTTAAATTAAATTTCGTGTGCAAAAAATAATACAGAAAAACTCGCGCCATATTTCTAAAATAGAATTTTAACTTTTTTCGTGTATTTGACGTCATTGATAAAGAATTGCATAGTTTTGTTTTTTTTTTTTAATTTGCTTTATGTTATCTGCACTGAAGTAGTAATGCGGGCGCGTTTACGGTAACTATTTACATTCATCTCTGTCAACATTATCGGGCCAGTCGCAAACATTAAGCGCCGTATTGAACACGGTGCCCGATTGGCAGGTAAACTCTAACCCTTCGCCGTTGACGCAACGCCAGTACTGAAAAAAAACTTATGTTAACCTAATGTATTGTATTTTCAGTGTTGTATTAATAGGGCGGCAAAATTAAATGACTGACATTTACTGAATAAAAGATGGCGCAAGCCGGACGAAGTTAGGCAGGGTCCCTCTCTCTTAATATATAACAAGTAGTTACCCATAATTTTGACCTACTAGATATTATATTAGTTTTGCTATTAAATTATACTCTTATATATTCTTAAATAATAAATAAATTCTTAAATATAATAATATTTAACATTTAAAGAAACACATTTTGACAGCTTGTCAAATAAAAGGATTTCCTGTCTATTTTTTTCTCCGTAAACATTATTAATTAGACACATTATATAAAAGGGATTTTCTGGGACATAAGCCAGTGTTTTCTTACCTTTTTTATTAAACGTATCTATGAGCAAATAAATAATTCGCATTGATAAAAGATTTCGAGTTTTATTGAGCGAAATAATGAGTGGACGTTAATCTCACCTTATCGCATCGCTTTTTGTCTGCGACGTAATCCGCCAGCTCGCTGCAGACTTCGGGGCTGTCCACCTCATTTTCCTGTTTAATTAAAAACATTATTTTATAAAAGGAATTAACGATTCGACAACTCTTTTAAAGCGCGCTTAAATTACTTTTATACGTTTGAAAGAAATGCTTTGATGAATACTTCGGAACGTTTGCAACTTTGTGAATTTGCTAGTGACTGGTGAAATATTGAATTCCTTATGATCGTCGTATTTGCCAATTTTCTTCGCTATTTTAATTAATATTTTCCTTTCATTCATTAAGCCTGAGCTTAATGTGGTCTTAGTAATAAAAACCGTTTCTTTGAATGCAAACTAACATTAAAATGTGAAATAATGTTTGAATGTATTTATATATAGACTATAGATTTATAAATATTACTCTTTCAAGCAAATACAACTACCATTTAGTTCACTGATCTTGCTTGTGTAATTAACTACTTATTATTCATCGAAACTTACAGAAGGCGGTTGCTCAACATCGGAAACTGGCTTTACGGGTTCTTCAGCAGCTGGTATTGCGGCGATGGTAGTTGTGGAAGATGGTTTAGTGGGTTTGGTGGTAGGTGCCGCTGTGGTGGTAGTCGTGGGGATGGGGGCGCCTTCAGACGCGTCTGATGGGGTGGATGGTGGTCGCGCCCATTCCGGCTGTAAATCAGTATTTAATGAAGATAATTAATTCAAAATGTCTCGAGCAAATCTGATGTCTTTGAATAAATACTTTTTAAAAAGACTGTTTTTTTTAATAAATCGAGATGCTTTTAAATGCGGCTTCTATCAATATAGAATTAAAATATGTAGTACTTCATTTTGAAATAAATTATTTCTATATGTAACATTTTTTTTTTGTAATAAATACTTACAGTAGGCGTAGTGTTGCCAGTACGCGGCGGCGGGACAGTATAAGAAGACATGTGTTTATACATAAGTTTGGACAGCGGGTTCTTCTCGCCACAAATGCCCTGGAAGTCATCCATATCTATAGCCCAGGTCATAGCACCAAGGTAACCCTTCTGTTTGATCCAGTTCAACTTGATCTCCACACTGCGAGGGTCTTCATAACCCACCCATTGTGTGCCTTTGTAAGCGTAGGGACACATACCGTGGTCATCCCATTTCTTTGTCCAATCTGATTCGGGTTTGTCAACGTCCATACAGATCTATAAATATAGAAAACGTCAAATCGAGTTTTTGGCTACATCGACTATATAATTAAGATCGTTGATCATTTTAGCTTTTATATACAAAAAGTGTTTATAAAGGGACGATTTTTTTTATCCGTAGAAATCTATATAATTTTGAGTAATTAGTAGATCTGCTGCTGAGCGCTTCTTATTAAACAACCGTTTTATTCCATTAACTTGTAGTTAAACAAAAGAATAGAAAATATATTATATCGCCTACATTTGTATTTAAAAGTAAATAAGAATAAAATTATGATGGTTAATGTAATTTAATATAATAAAATATATCGTAAATCTTCACTTACTTCATAATAGGACCAGAATCCGGTAGCATTAGTATAAGGGGCCGGGTTCCCTCCGCCCGCCTCCTTGTTTATATAAGTTCCTAGACCATAGTTGTTATTTCCCGCGGACAGCGTGAACGAGCGCCCGTAAAACGGAATGCCGACGACCAATTTGTTTGACGGACATCCCTTCTCTTCCCACAGATTCAAGCCGTCGTTCTGGAATGATTAATTGCCTCAATATTGTTCATATTTACTCACAGCTATATTGTTTCTTCCAAGTTAATATATAAATTTGTATACTTGATTTATTACGCCGAATAAAGTGGGCACACTATTTTATGTTTATTTGAATAATTCAAGTCGTCGATCTAATATCCCAACTAATATTATAATATGAAGTTATTAAACTCACTCTAAAATTACTTTGTGAATGGCTATATAATTGAGCACACAGGAAGATTATTTTTAAGTTTTAAAATTTGTTAAGACATTTCCAGCCTCCGCATACTACGAAAATAATCGAGGGGCACAGTTTGGTTAAAGAAAGGAAAATGATGAATATTTTAAATACTTAATTTCAGTACATTCTTCTTATAACATAAAGGCAAGCGAGCAGGAGAGCCTTAGAAAGCGGTAATCGCCGCCCATGAACACTCGCATATCTATATTTACATTAATGCATTCGTCCCATACTTACCACATTAAGTTTCTCATAAGCCCATTGGTCGTGAGGCCGTTTGTAAAGCGGGGAGTGGACGTCAGCAAAACCAGCCCAATTACCGCGCAGGTCATACGACATCACGTGAATCGCATCTAATTCCCTGAAAATATACATAACAAACTATAATATACCTACAGTATAACATGCTGATATTCACTGCCTTAACCATCACGCAAAGATAAAGATTTTATGTAAGTGGACTAATCTTTTTGACTAAGGCTCGAATTATAAAACTTACTAAGCTACGGAAATGAGAAGTTCTATATACACTTCAGATCCTGGTAACAGGCGTAACCTCATTGTAGGGGCAGTAAAAATATATGGCATTCAATGATATTATCATCATCGTCATATCACTACACATACACTAGTGTTTTCATAAACTCGTTTTGAATGAAGTCACTAGTAAGTACTACGTTGTAACTAAAATATAATCCTAAAAATAAACCTTCATACATCTGTTGAATTACTTATTTTACCAACTTACTGGCACAGATCAGGCACATGGTATCCTTCCATGAGCCTGAAATTGGCTAAAGGTACAGCAGCAGTCAGCTCCCAGCCCTTGCCTTGTCTGATGAATGCTCTCCTCAACTCCTGGACCAAAAAGAGGAATCTATCCTTGTCCGAGAAGGAACCTCCACGATCAGCTGCGCCAGGGTACTCCCAGTCCAGATCGAGACCATCAAACTCATATTTGTTGAGGAAATCTGAAAGAATTTGGGAAAATTTGGAAAAAGTTTTGATTTGATCACCCGTTCTACACGCAGCTACAGCCTTAGTAGACTACTAGCCTAAGTAGACCTAGTGGTCTTATTTAAAAAAAATTAGGGAAAAGGATTTGATTTGTTGCACTAAGCAGCCAATTAGCTCTAGTTGAGTATATTTGATTAAATTCGCGAATTAATATTCATACTCGTACAGTTATAAGCTTCAACCTTTGAGGCTGATATAACATATCATGTTTCCTCGAACTTGATATAGTTAAGGGAATTTCTTAAAAGTGCTAAGAGAACCACATTTGGATATATATGACATAGATTACTAATCTATTTTTATGTCACACTTAAAACTTGTAGTCAAATTACAATTTATGTACTCTATATGATAGTTTTACACGTCTAGACAGGACAAGGTATAAGAGAAATATCAAAAATTCCCAGTTCCGTTCCTCCGTATAAATTTCATATGAAGAAATTCCTTGTGAGTAAAAGAAAATTATTATAAAGTTCAGATATAGAATATTTTAAACATAACATTCCGAACAAGCATTGTCTTTTGACTGGAAATTGGAGAATGAATTGAATTGGTGTGCGTTTCTTTACAGAAAAATAATGAATTTTACAAATTTATCTTAATAGAATCGTCTTTGATGCTATGCTCATAACAGTTTAATTAATAATAGTTGTTTTATTTCAAATAGCCTAGTATTTACCGGCCATTATAAGGTGTTTGTTAGGCCATGCGAGTAGGGATCCAAATTCATAGAATTCTATGTCCTTGTTACTACGGCAGTTTTCAAACAAACAATAGAAATGTAAATAATTACTATATCGTTTGATATATGGCTATTACCATGAGGAGAATGCGGAAAAGCATTACATTCTCTTCACGTAGCCTCCTTGTTAATATTCATGCTTGTCTAGATCCGTCTATGCTTACTATATTAATATATCTACTCTTTTATCGTGTGTGCAATTAAGACAAAACACGAAATAAATTGAGCTTCATGAAGTATAGTTAAGATTTTTTTGTTATATAAAAATAACATTTTCAAAGCTATTTAAACATTAAGAAACTTCAATAGAGAATACTAAAAACTTTTTAAAATGATAAAACGCTCCATTATCGAAATAAATTTATAATAACGATACGACAAAGTTACGCGAGCGCCGCGCCGGTGAGTAAAAAATAATTGTTTCAACATCTTACAACATACATTATAAACAGTCGTAAAAAAGTTTTAATGCTTACCGACGACGCTTCTAACGAAGGTCATTCGGGAACTTTTCTGGGCCACCATTTGCGAGTACTTGGAGCCCCCTTCAGCCCAACCCCCTACGGCCACCATGAACTTGACATTCGGGTGCTTTTGCCGCAGCGACGTGAAATTCCTGTAGCCTCCTTTGTCTACATCCAACTGGGAAACATTAATTTTTAGGGTCATTGTTAAGAACACTTCCTGCGTTTATTATAGCGGTGTCTACAGTTTGTTTTGCTTTGTTCGATGTCAACAATTTTGAGGTACAAGCCTTGTTAATTTCGGGGGTATTTGTAATGATGGAGTTAAGAAAATCTGTAATATCTTCGTTACAAATTCTAGACTTTCATTATAAACGTATTTATTAATAATTTATAAGTTTAATGCGTAATTAACATATATTTAGTTATTTCAAAAAAACTCAATACAAGTTCAGATAACTGGTGACAATAGAGGTCTTTTACAAACCTTTAAATTACTTTGATAAATTAAACCATCTTACGACATTTCTCTATATCTAGTAATGTTACCTCAGGATCGATCACAAGAACTTCATGAGTCTTCTCAGTGACGCCGATGAATGAGTAAATGATGTGTGTGCACAGGTCTACTGGGATGTCATCTATGCCGTAACTGCCTATACCGGGCCGGTAGACCGCCCAGTTACTGAAGTAGCATACTATACGCGCTTGCGTATCCGCTGAAAAATAAGGAATGATCTAAAATGAAGGAAATAAAAATGTATTCAGGTACAACTGACATTCTTAGGCAGCGGAAATTATGGAATTAAAATTATAATGTTGTAATGAAATGTTGCATTTCGCCACCCGCTTTACTTCTATTTCTGTATTGTTCTATTTCTTTCCAATGGTGGAAGAAATCACATACAAGTTATAAGAACGCCAGTTACTAATATATAATAGATTAAGACCGTCTAATTAATAGTGTATTCTTATGTAACAAAGTATTAATAAATAAAATAATTAATAAATAATTATAATACACGAACCGCGCATCCCGCATTTAAGCATAAACCTTATTTTTTGAATTACTCTATCTAATAAAAAAACGCATGAAAATCGCTTGCATAGTTTTCAATACTTAAGCATGCATAGGGACAGAAAGCAGAAAGCGACTTTGTTTTATACTATAATAATAATGATTTTTTAAGTAAATGCTGCAAATTTTAAACTAATCTGTAAAGAAGCTGTGTAGACTCCTTATAAATATAGAGTATCACAAAGAGATTAAACGACATCATAAAATCAGATTACGTAAATGAAAAACTTTTTATGTTTATTGCTCTGTGCTGAGATATACTTCGAAAGTTTTCTTAACTGTCATTCTGTTTGCTGGTTATTGAATTAATTTTATGTTAGGCGTAATGTAAATGTATCTAATTATATCACTCATATCCTTTATTCATATCATTTGCCAGTCAAAACTTCTTTGTAACGAAATTAAACGTATTCAAATTTGTCTGAATATTAGGGGAAGAAACTTCGCAAAACTTTGCCAATTCTAAAGAAGTTCACGCCAATATAATAATTTATAAGAACTTACGTGAGCGAGAAATTGGAATGTATATTTGGATGTGGATATTATATGATACTCGTACATTCAATCACATTTTTCCATACGTTACATAGCTATTTCTTAACATTGCCTTATAGCTATCTATATCAGTATGTATGTATACTGACTACCAACTCAATTTTAACGTTTAAGTGGTCAAAAGATTCGCGTTCAAACATTTGTTCCTTATATAATAGCTTTAATGACATAAGCTATAGAAATTATAGTTTCATTCATTTCTTGTTACAATTATTATTCCTATCTTTACAATATCGTCTTATCATATACTAGATTTAATAATAACTGTTGCTATAAGACTTACTTAGAGGCTTTGTATTTTGTATTACCCTTCGTTTTCAAAGGAAACATGTTTATGCTAAAATATTCCTGTAACGAAAGTACTAAACGAAGCAGTCTACACTCAATTAACCCTAGTTCGATGAAGCCTCAAGGCATTGTTGGTATTGGTAAACAACTATGCGATCGCTGCTCAAACAAGGAAAACCGACACAAACACACTAGCTTACAGTTTTAAGCCGGCTCACTTTCTACTGTATATTGCTTTAACAATTACATCTTATAACTCTTTATAGTTATACCGTATTTATATTAAATTATATAGGTATACAAGAGAACTTAAATAAGCTTCTTATACACATACAAGTGAAGTATAATCTCTATTGATATGTACATAGGTATATTAAAGTGATATACATCCCACTTATTAGATACTTACGTAAACTTTGTGAGAGCATGAATTTAATACACAGAAGGAAAAGTCTATTGCATTATATTGTATATTTTTTTACTGGGTAATAAATAGGTACCTTATTTAAGTAACCGACTTAAGATATTATTTACGCTAGCCCATATTTACCTATATTCTTTGTAATTTTTGAAATGGTTTAAAAATATTTAGTTACTTACCGTCTGTAGTGCTCAAAGCAGCCAAGACTGCTAACGACGCTATCAACACCTTCATATTGACCTAAACATAAAGAAAAATAAAATTAATAGGCTATATAAAACAGTTCTACAAAACTTTTTCTGAATCAAAGAATCAAAAATATTGAAATGAAATTATATCCTTTAGGCAAAAGTATTCCTTGTATTTCGTTAAGATTGTTATTTAAAAATTCCATTAATCAAACTAAGTAGGTAAGGAATAAAAGAAAACCATTTAAGATTCTTTGTGGGAGATAAATAAGGTACAAATTTAGACTGATCCTGCGACCTTTTGTACTTTCAGTTTGTAAAAGGGTCTAAGTAATATTTAATAATGGCGGAAAATAGGTGACTGTATTAGAAATGTTTAAAAGATGGTTGAACTATCAATCTTCATCTTCAATTTCGTTAGAATTACAATTAATATTATGATTAATAAATAATGATTTTTGTTAGTGGTGTGTTTAATATATTGGGTACTTTATTCCTGTCCTAATTGAATAAATTAATCGCCATTTGAAATTTTTAGTACTATTTATTGGGTATGCACGTCTTAAATAAAATTAATTCTTAATTGAGGAATATTTCTTTTTTTTTAAACACAATAATATAGCCGTTAGTACATTCATTAGAAAATATTACTAATAGCATAGTTATACATGCATTTCAATGTCAACGTAAAATGAGCTGAGTAACGGAATATACTTGATGTTAACGGGACTTGCTCCAGTTGTCACCCGGTCTGACCTAGAGCAGTGTACAACAAAAACATCCTTTTATGCTACTGCAAAAAGGGCAAAAACTTAATACGAGCTACTTTACTCTATGGCCAGTGTTGGGTTTTATTTGTTTTCATTGCAGGTGATACTTATCTAGTTTAAATTGATTCTCATAGATTTGTAAAGTACTATCTAATATTACAAATGCAAGATTAGACGTTAAGTTCACACATTTTATACTGAGAGAAAGGCGAGCTTGAATTTTCTTTATTGTTATTTTATTAATAATTATTATAAATGGAGAAAATACAGAAGTTCAAGGGTTTTGGTGTTAAGCAACTTAAGTAAAATTATGTTTTAAATAATAATTGTATCTATTTTACTATCAACGAATAGAAAGGCCTAACGATTTAAATTTAGGCCGTTTCAAAGATCTGTTTTATGTTTAAACTAATTGTTTGAATAATTTTAATTACAAATACTTAGGTATTTTAGAGCAATTATATTTAATATTATGTATATTATTTTAATATTATTCGCTCGTGACAAGCTATCTATCTTGTTAAAAAATATAAATTAATATAAATATAAAAAAATATATTTTTTAATTCGATCAGTTATACCTGCCAAATATTTGCTCGTTTAACCGAACAAAAAGAAAATAAACTATTCAAATTTGTCTATGAATACAGTATATTTCTATAAGTCTTAAAATTATCAAATTCATATTATTAAAATTCACACTGCTAACCTATTTTTTATCTAGTTTAATGAACAAGAACGTAAACAAAGGAGGTTAAACGAAAGTGGACAGATGAAATAGTTTTATATTATCTGTATCACTGAGCCGGTTTGACATCTGCTAATCTTTAATATAATCTGCAATGCTAATTATAAAGCGCTTGTTTTTACAGATCCCGTTTTGTTTCTAAAACAAGCGAATACAAGTTTTATTTACATTTTTATTAATTAAAGGCTGAATTTAATTTAATTTCTTGAATGATAAAGGTTAAAATAACTTCGTCATATTGTTTACGAATTATTGAATGACATATCAATTTTGCGAAAGATTTTTAAAAGACGCTAATAGGGCAATAACATTACTAATGTTATTGCCGCTAATAGGAAATAAATACAAACAAAAACTTTCTTGATCATATTTTCATTTTTAAGCAAATAAATAAAAGTATTGATCTATTATAGCAACCAACGAATAACACTTTATATTCCATACACAAATCACGTACGTTTGAATAGAATCAATTTGAATTGTCCCTTTCCTTGTTTTTATGCTTTTCCTCAAACACAAGCAAACTCGAATTAGTATGCACTCGTAGGTCTTGGAATCAATGGACTGTGTTACATGCTCCCAGGATCATAACAATAATATTTATATAAGCGTATAACGAAATACGTAAAAGACGTTCAGAAATAATCATAATTTTATACATAAAATGTACCACGAAAATATAGAACAAAAACAGAAGTGTAAGTGACGAAGTAAGAATTTAAAAAAAAATATTATAGAGATGCATAAAGTTGTTACAGCATACTCTTTTTAATAAATATAAAACTGATTAATTTTACATTACAAAAGATTTTCTTTGGTTGTGTGCATTATGATTAATGATAGAAAACTTAACTTCAAATATCCTTTTGGAGTTTGGACGTAACCATTTTTCTTCAACAGAATTTATTTCATATTGCATCATTTGTAAGTAATATTATTTTTGTCAGTCTGTACGCGTGTATAACGTGAGTTGCATGGCAAATATCAAACAGTCCTGCTAAGGTCACCGCCCGAAAGTGAAACCTTTGTTCTCATAGAGTCTATAAGAAATTAGTAGAAGTATTTTTTTATTACCAGAGATAAGTTTCTTACTCTCACATATAGGTACAAATTTTATGAAACTAAAATAATATTATGGTTTCAATTAATCTAGAATCTATCACAATTAGAAAGAGAAAGTGATTTTTTTTTAAATCTAGGCTTGCATTAAAATAAGGATGATGCTAAATGAAAAATAAATTTTTGATTCGGAGAAAAAAATGTGCATACGTAGAAACAAATAGGATGTAATTTGTCAATAAAAATACATATAAAAATGCATTTAATTTACCAGGCTTATATAAAATAAAATAAAAGAAAATACGAAAAAAATGTTGCATTCAAAAATGTCTATGTATGTTGACATGTTTTCTTTTTCAATCAAACAAAAATGTCAATACAATACGTATCACTAAATTCGTTGAACATGAATTTACTTTTCAATTATCTATAAACTTCAAGTTAATAGATGTTAAAAAAAATTAATCTTAGTCTTTGATTATTGAAATTGTCTACAAAACTTTTTACGCGTGAATCTTTAATCTACAACAAATAACAATATACTCACGTGTCTCAACTATTGATTCTGACTAGACTCCATGTTTTAGATGAATTGCATACACAAAAACTGACTACAATCAAAATATAATCGAAATAAAATCATCCAATTAAATATTTACGAATAACTAGTTTCAAATATCCATTCATGTATGCATTTGTTATTTAAAATTACAAATGGGTGAAGTAAAATGAATATTACACACGAATAGGAAATGTCATATTAAGTGAAACATATGTAGGTAATGATATGTTGGTCGATTACTTAGAATATAATTAGTTGTTTAACATATCATTCTATATCAATATAATCACTTTCACATCACTTGTCACCAAATGAAATTGCTTAACAAATGATTAATTATACAATGTAAGAATTTAATAATGAAAATATGTATATTGGAATCGCAGTAACGAATTGCGTTTTTTGTTATTATTTTTAATGTTTTATTATTAGTAGTATACACTTATTAAGTAGTTGATAATTACTTTTATCTTCACATATAGGGACTAATTTTATATTTCAAAATTTAGGGAATTTTGTAACCTCTAGTGATGGGACAAATTTCTTATTTTAATTGTATCTAGATCATTAAATATTACTAAGTTAAATTTATTTATAGAATTTAATTTAATTAAAATCTCAATATACTGTATTTATTTCTGTATATCTCTAACACGTATGATTATAATTACTTTTTTTTTAATAGCCCTTAGGGAATTTGAGCATAGAAATATTTGGTATTTACAAATATAATAATACATATAAACAAACAAACATTACTCACGTCTCGTTCGGCGGCGTGCGTGCGATTGCGGCCCGGAGCCGACGCGCGCACGTTATATGCGCGCGCGCATCCTCGCTGCACAAAGGGTGCGCTGAGATTATCGTATACATTTTAAGATTTATTGTTTTACTATTTATATCAAATTTCAATTAGGTAGAGCCTGGAAGTCCAGCTAGAAGAGTTCTATAGATAAGATAGATGCTGAGATTGTTCTATTTATAAAGATTTTCTTAACAATGTAAGAGCTCACTTAATAGTGACTGAACTCAGTGCTTGAGAAAAATAGTCGTAATTGTGAGCCAGAAAAAAAATATGTGTATCGTAAAAAATTGTTTGATTAAACAGTTCTTTATTATTGTAACCAGATTTACTAATTTGCAAGTTTGGGGATGTTATTACACTGAAATAAACTTTATTTTTCTAAATAAACACACAAAACTTCTTAGAAATAAATGTAAACATAAGGCCTAAAAGTAATTATCGCAAGCGAGACTGCAGAACGAATATTTCACCATAAATCCTAAAACCACTAGCTGAAACATTTCCTATTTTTTATATAATCGACATTGTATAACATAATTGCATTGTCACAACGTTAATGCCTTGTGTTTTATTAAACATAGATAAAATAGTCTCTCGCCATACATAAATACCTACTTTTTATTTCCAAACTGGCCAAGGAGTACGTACCAACATGCTCCTTGGTCCTATTTACCGTTCGGTCTAATCCTAAACCTTCAAAAAGGATTAATTTTCAGATGTATATTTGTAGGAATTTTCTCTTTTTTATGTAGGAATGTATGACATTCAATTTATTACGTAGAAATTTTCTATTTTTAATTAATTAATATAAAAGAACAGCCTCTATACAAATCAAGTACTGCCAAAAAGTGCAATGTGATAATCGGTATCACATCGGGTCAAGCAACGGTTCGGAAACCAGTATTACAGTGATTTCAATTCCTCCCCGAGCTCTCATTACATTTATTTAATATATGCTTACTATATTATATAGACTTCATGTTTATCTAAACGTATCTAGGTATGCAATTAAACCTGTTTAATAACATGGCCCGTTATGATCCCGACATATGCTTTGAGCAAACGACAGAATCAGGGCGCTGAGGGAACGAGAAAAGTTATAGTTTGCTTATTAATTCTCTATGGGATTTGGATTATGGATTCTAAACGTATAAAGTAAATCAATGGCCAGTGAAACGAATAGTTTTACTTTTAAAAATCTACGCAATAAAAAAAGTATAATATGAACATGTTTATATGAATAACAAAAGAAGTACGAATTTATTGTATTTATTTGATTAATTATCTGTGTCTGTAGAAGAAACTGTAAAATACTGTAATATATCAAATTAAATATGTTTAATAGAGAGTTATACGTATTTTTTAATTTTAATCGAGGCGTTTATACCTTATTATTATCTACTTTTTGGCAGCGTGTCAGCACAGTAAGAAACCTTTTAAAATAAACATTAGGAGAAATTTACTCATTTATAATATTAAAAATATAACCGGAATTAAAAGCTGTGGGACCCTTAGAAAGAGAGACATTTCTTAATGGTGTAGGTTATCCAAACAAACAAGTTACACTGACCTACTGCCATAAAGCGTTTTCGAATTTCTTATATTTTACGATGTCCTGTGAACATTAATGTTTTTTGTGTTTTCTTAATTAGCGTACCGTTAAAACTTTTTTCTAGCATATTTTTCTTAAATTTAAAACAGATGTTCAAAATAGTATATAAAATCATTGTAATAATGATGATGCTTTTGTAAGGAAAGAATTTACAACAAGTATTTTAATTATTCTTGGATTTCTTTATTTAATTATTTCACTTAACCAAGGTATTGAAATTTAAAATAAAATCTAAAGTAGTTGGGGCAGCCCACTCGTTGAGAAAATAAAAAACTACTGTCATATTAATATGAGACCAAACGTATTATTTTTATGTGTTTAAGTATTAAATATTTTCGGTACGTTGATCTGATAATAGTACGCACACAAAACCGGTATATTGTCATATAGCCCTTCGATTTGCTGTATTTTAGCTCGTATACAACCTAAAAACTTTAAAAGTCGTATTTTATATGTTTCTGATTAAAAAGTGCTCTATGTATACCATTCTTAAATAACCAATAAGTTACCGATAATATAAACCAATTGAATTGAGAAGAGTCAAGGAAGATAAGGTTACCTTTCTTAATACTCATCTTAGGTTGAGTTGGAGAGTTGAGTTGATAGATACTTCGCGATATGATATTCAAAACATACCTATGAATGTATTTTTGCCTTTGCGTGTTTTTTTAATGAGATAGTATTCTTAAAACAATAGATTCAGACGATAAAGAGCAATTACCTATTTAAAAATTAAAAATTAAAACCTATAATTAAAAATTAAAACCTATTTAAAAATCGATAATGTATAGGAATTTCATATGTGTTAATACATAAGTACTTTTGAATGGTTTAATTGGCGTGATAATTAACCTACTGACATAAATTAATTATGTTAATACTTCATTCACTGAAACAGACTTGCTCATATATTCATTCATATTATTTAGTATTTAAATTAATAAAAAATCATTAAAGTGTCCTTTATTATATATCCCAAACCTATGCGCTTAAACTTTTATTGCAAGACAATCTACTTCATCAAATTGCGTGCAATTCGTCTTATAATCTATATTTAATAAAAAAAACCAATGAATTTCTTCAAAACTCATATTCAATATTCACGCGAGCCCTAAAAATCACATACCAAATATACAAAGTGGGTAAAAAATTGTACAGTTAGAATATTGAACAGTATATCTGAAGACGCGGCTACATTTATTTCACGCCGAATTGATAAGTACCAATATCTTGGAGATCTCGTCAGATGTTTGCATAAATTATGCATATTGCTGGCCGCTCTTGAATCGAATACAGGCTGCAGTGATCCCACTAACTTCAACCAAATAAACCTAATTCTAACAAACTACTATGACAATAACCAAGACAATATATGGATTATACTATATATATTTTATTTATACTAGTATATGTTGTTACTTGTTACTTTCATTTGAGTCTCCTTATGGTTTACAGTAAAAAAAAGTATGTTGCACTCTAACATATATACGTTACGAAAAAATATGTATAATGTAAGTTACAAGTATGCAGTTTTTATAAAAATAATAAGTTTAAAATAATGACACATAGGATGTATAAGATGCTATATACCTTTACTATACTTTACTATTTTCCCTTGTAAAAAACCTTTATCCTCAAATAAATTGAGTATCTATAACTTAAAGGCGCAGTCACCCTACATGAATTGGGTTCAAATACCGTGGGTGTATCTCAAGATGTCAACCGACGGAAGGAAGCGTTGATCTCGCGTGCCAGAAACACGAACCGAATGCATAATAAGCAAGGCATTTGAGGACAAAGCGACAACGCATGCTTCATCCATTGTTTAGGTTGCCGTCACTTATAACGAGAGTTCGTTACCTGAGTGCTAAGACAACCTATATTATAAACAGATGGGCTTCATTTTATAGATACCTACTTAAAGACTTTTCCTGCAGAGGCTGAAGACAAATCCCTATCTCTGAATCTGATTTTTTATGATAAATGCCATAGTTTCTACTTAGGTTAGTTAAATATAAAATGAAAGGCATATATTTCTGTGATGAAGATTTTTTAAGGGTTAGTATTGGTTGACTAAAACTCATCGAATTAGCCTTAATTGTATACACGCTTAACATTTTTTGGCGTTTTGTTTCCAAGTGATTCAAGCAAATACGCCATTTTGTATACAAACTGTGAAAACGTGGGTGGAATAGTTATTTAGGTACGTGTAGATTTTTGTGTTTACAGGAAGATTTTTAATATTTTTTATTTGTATTTAAATATAACTTAAGTTCCACGACATGAGGCTCTAATAAAAGAAAAAGACAAAGAGAGAATATCTAAAAAGCTATTATAATAAGTACGAGTATGATAAGTGCTTTCCGAAATCGGATAAAACTTTGTTCATTATTCAATCTTATTTACCAAGTTCTTTGACTAATAGCATTTCAGCCCTAATAGTTGGAAAAACAGTGTACGTACCTTAGATAAAACATTTAAAATTTTTTTTGCAAAAACCCACACTATTATTAATATGTAGGTACCTCTTATAATTAAGGTCATTGGGTTAATGTAAAAAAATAATTCTAGATCGTTCCTAACATTATAATATTAATTGGCTATAAAAATATCTCTAGTATGACTTATTAGATAGATTGTCCGTTTGTTTGTCTTAGGAAAGAAAAATCGTCGGTATAAATATTTTATTATAATCATAAAACGTAATGTATAATGAATAAGGAGTGCATAAAGTATAAATATAGTTTTTTAACATCCTACTAAGAATCACTCTCAGAAATTAAATTATATTATTACTAGCTGTTGTCCGCAACTCCATCCGCGTGGACTTTCATATAAACCTTGACCCCCCCTTCACACCTTATAAGCCTTTTTTCCATTTAAAAAGTAGCCTATGTTTTATCTCAGGCTCTAGACCATCTGTGTGCCAAATTGCGTTCTAATCGGTTCAGTAGTTTTAGCGTGATGAAAAGACAGACAGACAGAGTCACTTTCGCATTTATAATATTAGTATAGATTGATGACCGTCGAATGGGAGTACCTACTTAAGACAATATAAGATTCATATGAGATTGTGCACAATGCATTTATATTTAGGTGTTGCAATATTAAACACGCAACATTGTTTTACAATTATTTATACAGAGATCGCATCTGCTATGAATTATTATGCTGGTATTAACATAGGCACGTCAACATTTCAAAAAAACTTTTAGCGAAATACATTCCAATTTTAAAGCTGTGTATTTGATAAGGAATAGGATGTCATTATTGTAATAAATGTGGGTGTTTTCGAATTTCGAAATATTTTTAAAATTAAAGAAATTCTTCAGTATAATATACTGGCATGCATAGAAATCATTCCTATCATTGTAAGTTTTTAAAGTACTATGCAAATAAAAAAATACTATTTAACATAGGTACTTCAAGTATGTAGTTACTTCTTTTTTTAAGCTGGCTGTTTACATTTGAATAAAAAAAAAGAATAACAAACCTCTTTAAGAAATGGTAATACTCGTACAATGCGAATATAATTTTCATGGTAAGCCGAATTCTTCGTGAGCTAAA
>JADANM010003353.1:4182495-4223719 GCA_026213755.1 Eurema hecabe
TATAATATAATATACAATTGGGTTAAGTCATAAGTATTTTAAAGCTTTATTTTATAGGCTGATATCGGCCCAGCTACTCTATACTACATTCAATATACGAAGAAGTATACAACATCTATATTATCACAAGGATTACCAATTCGTTGCTTCTACACGTGAAGCGTCAACAAGCTTTAGGTATGTATAGGTATTTATATTCATAAGAGGTTCTTTTATTCCTACAATTGACCAACTATGTGCATGACGAGAAAAAAATATAGTAAGTGAAACAATAGTATTGTTTCTAGTAAACCACTTACAGAACAAAATTTTGAAGTTATAAATGAAACTTTAGATAGAAAGAAATATTTATTTAAAATAATTTTAAAAGGGTTATCATATTCAATTCTTAATATTTCAGCAAAGCATTCAATAACGCTATTTACCAGTAAATAATATAATATTAATTATATTTTTTTATAAAATAAGCAACCAAATTTAGTTATTACCACGTGATAACTTTATATCTGTTACTAAAATAAGTTATACAAATAAACATAAAAATACTAATTAAGAAAAACAAGATAACCGTCACGTTTGTACATAAATCAATTGGCAATCAATCACGTCACCGAAAGGTGTATTTTTATTTACTTACAAATCTATACAAAAATAACTTTTAACGTAATTACAACTTAACGAATAATACTAAAACGCATTTGAATTCGTCCTAAAACAACAGATTTGATTCCCGCTTTAATTTATATTACAATTAACTAAAAACTATTTATAAGTGCATAGTTTAAGAACTTTAAGACATTACGAATAACATGGCATCGTTTTTAAGTAACTAAATCATAATATATTTACTTACAATCATAAAAATAACAAGGCCATCTATAGAAGATAATATTTACAACATATAACTGGCGTAGTGAAATCAAAACTATTTTATAGCACAATCCCTAGTTGGAATGTTTGATTTGAGCTAACAATTATATTTCAATTCCTGATAAGCATTCGATATGGTATCCATTGATATGTTACTAAACCACACCGATTCAAAACATTTTATCGAATAACATTGCTTGTTTTATTTCATGTTGGTCAAAATATACATCCTATGGTATATTTCGTTTTCAATTTGGCTCATTTTAAAAATATTATTTCAAATAATCGTCACTTTTAATATATCTTCGTTATGTGTAAATTGGGGTCTTCATAATCACTATTATAAATATCGTTTTAAGGCCGTAAGTACTTTCTAGAAGAATAAGTAATTTCCTCCAACCTAAGCTCTAACATCAAAACACTTGGAGCTTCAACAGCAAAGTTAAGATTTCGCAAGCCTAAAATATAGATTACGAGAAAAAGTTTTCTCTCTGTTGGTAAATCGGTAATTCGACGTCCGGCGACCGGTCTGAGTCTTCAGCATCGTTTGGAGACGGCAGTTCTTCTAACGCTTTCACTATTACAACCAATACAATTAAATCACCTTATAGTTACAGAGGTAAGATATAAAAATCAAAAGCGAAATAAAAAATTCAAATCTACTCACAACAACAATGCATTATGAACGTCCGAGAGCCAATAACTAAGGGTATGATAGCTAATTTGGGTCAGTTGGTTGGCGGTAGGTCCGTGGTTCCTGTACGACAAACATCAAGCCTCATGTTACATGCGTGGACACACGTGAGCGTTAGTCACACGTATCGTGAGAATTTTTAAAACACAACTTTAATACCCGAATACTTTTCAAATTTAAGTAGTCTCAAATTTAAGTAGTCTCAAATCGATTTGACAGTTCGCCATAGAAATCTGTCAAAATTGAGACTTGAGACATGCTTAAATTTGATTTGCGTATGAGTATTTGGCCGTAAGTGTGCTAAAAAGTATATTTCAAAAAAGTTTTTATATCTTCGCAAATTGCATTAAACAATCACTTTCGACCATGCAGTTCATGCGTATAAAAATTCTCAAAATAGCAAACAAAGTGCAAAATAAAATAGGAAACGGTAAGTTATATTTCAAAATGCTGCTACAGTGAAGTTACGTAGCGATAATACTGGAATTATTCAAAAACACAGATGTATTAAAAAGTGTCAAAACATTCAAATGCGAGTAAAAACAACACATTCCTTATATAATTATTTAATACATCTAAAAACGTCATCCAAAAATTCATTAAAAATTTAACTCTGTTGTTCTATCGAAATTATAGACTGCGACTAATGTATAACATTCTGTCTGTGTGTTGTCCGTAACCCTCGATTTAACCTATTAATTGTAACTGAACATTAAGCAACAACGGTTTCATTTCTTTAAGATTACATTTTAAGTTTTTTTCCTTTATAAATTAAAGAACGTCTCAACTCCACTTGAAAAAAACATGTCAAAATAGACAGATTTGAGACGTACTTAAATTTATTTTGCAATGTATATTGCATTTAGGTACAAGTTAATAACACATCACACTAGTCGTAAGAACAACAGAGTCGAGATCGACGTGACTGGTGCCACGTCACGACACGTCACGTGACCTCACGTCACGACTTACCGGCGATGATCTTGCTCATCTCGGTGACCTGCTTGGCGAGGATCTGGTTCATCTGTAGCAAGTGCTCGCGCTGTCGTTTCTGTTCGCCGTCCGGGCTCTACACAAGCACATGTATACAGCTCCCGTACTCGGTACTACCACATTCGAAGCCAAGCGTTGTGATTGCAGATGACAACGTTATATATAAGTACATCTCGGTACCGAAGCTATTTTTTTTTGCTTAGACTGCATAGGACGTTATACATGTAAGTATTTCTCAACAACGGAACTTATTTTTTTTCTTTTAAAGTGCGTAAGAAGTTATAAATGTACTTTAAGGAATATTTTAGTTATTTTTTTCTTAAGTATGATTGACGATAATATTAACTTATACAATAAGAGTATTTATTCTGTGGTTTCTCTTGTTTAAACATTATTATAGATTAGCAATACATAAGTAATACTAAACACTAGGAATATTCAAGTTTAGTACTAAGTTTCGTTTTACTACTTAGTACTCCAGTCATTTGTAATCTTTGAATATTATCATAGACGTAAATTGCAAATTGAGTTCACGAAGTGAAATTTCGGTGTTCTTCCTTGAGATTTTAAAAACATGTAAAAATAACTATACTTAATAGTACATAACTTGGGAATATTATGTGTTATTTAAAGAGCAACAAACTCGGAAAATATAAAGATGAAAATGCATATGGTATTGAAAAAGAAAATTATTATGAAATTTCTACCTAGTATGAAGTGTGGCATGATTTTAATGTTTTTGATTACGAGAAAGATGAAGGAGACAGACTACAATTTTGTGATCAATAATAACTAGATAATTAGTCAAAATAGTTTGAGTAACAATATAAGTAGGAAGTAAATAATTAAGATCATCTGCAAACACTTACACGATACATTTGATTAACATAGAGATATGTATGTAAATGATTAATGATATAGAAATGAAACATGCCCAATACACTCAACTGATATGATAAAGCGAAGCGAGACAAGATGCAGAGCTTGTTAACCACTTGAAGTAGTTGCAGGCGAGTTTTTTTACAAGTCAATAATGATATGTTATGATTATTTTGAAGTAAAGGAAATTCTTAGTAGAATTTTATCTAGCTATTCAAACCTTTCTTAGCTTAAGGTCAAACAAATTAAAATAACATTTCTTAAGACCTTTACAAAGAGACATTCTGGCTTATTTGGTCTTCATAGAAGGTTATCTCTTTCACACACTAGCGATGAGACGTTTATCAGATTTCTTACTAGATACAGACATAGCTTTGAATATTGTGTAGACTTATTTTTGTGTAAAACGAAACGAAACCAGGTTGTGCAGTACTGATATTAGTAATAATTGAATTTAAAATTTTTATAATCTTTTCAAAAGAATTTCCCAAACTTCTAGTACCTTCAGAAAATACGTCGATATATTTTAAAGGCCAATGACAATAGTTTGTTATAAATATATGAACATTAACATGCAAAAAAATCAAATCTTACCTTGCTGGGGTCCGCTGAGGAGCTCGTTAGCATTTTCTTGATTGACTCAACTTTCTCCTGCCGTTTCTGTTGCTCTTCTGGCGAAAGTTCTGGAGGCTGTAAATTTAAGATTTTTTTATATATATTTATTTAGTAATTAGTTTAAAATTTTTGACGCTGGAATATTAAAAATTGAATTCAAGTTTAAGTACGACTCAAAGTGACAGTTAGCTATACAAATATGTCACACAAAAGAAAACTTAAGATGTGATTAAATATGATTAGCGTTTCAGTATGTTGTGAAAGACTTGTTATTTATTTCACACTTTACTGTAAATAACTTAAGTAAGATAACTTAAGAAATATATTTATTTATTCTTCTATGGTGAGTAACCATAAAACATATGAAAAATGTACCTATTTAGGCTCTATTAAACGTAGTATATTCATACTATTGTAACGAGCGCGATTCTACCGGCAGCTGCGCAAGCTATTCACGTCCAGCGCTAAACATCCGTGCCGCGGCCTATGCTCTATGTGTGTGTACTCTCACCTTCTCCGGTATGTATCGCTCGGGGATCAGTATCTTGCGCGGCGCGGCGAGCAGCTGGTCGATGGAGTCTGGTCGAGCGGCTATAGAGGGTAGCGCAGAACGCACGACGTCGGGCGCGCAGCCCCCGCCCCCGGCCCCCGCGCCCCTCCGCTCGGCCCCGCCCGCGCCGCGCAGCACCAGCTCCATATCCGCGTCGTCTACCGACCGGCCCAGCGCCTGATACACACACACTCACATATACACCAATTGTAACTGTTAATCCCATACGTTTGTTGTTTACGAGTAGTTAAGTCACTTATTCATTACAAATATTGTAGACCTTATAACTGTGAATAAAACCCTCTTATTCAAAGTCATAAACTGGACAAAATTAACATAACAAAGTACAGCAACATTTATTTTATAATTGAAAATTGAAGAAGCACGTCAAAAAGCGGTAAAAAAAGTTTTTGAAAAAAGTATCGTTGTGGCGGAGCTGCAGCAGACTAGCTGCTTCTAGTAGACTAAATTGCAGTCCATAGTATTCCAAGCCATAGGAAGGATCCTCGTTAAGTCGAACAATTGACTGGCCGGCCATTAGACCCCTATGGTATATCGAGATAACCGAGTTCTGACTCGTCGCATTAGTAGTTGTTAGTACAGCTTCTTTACTATTTTCTAATAAATGATGCATTAATGAAGATATCGTTAAAGGTTACTTACGTCTTTTTTGTAGGCATCCTTGGGCATCTCGCTCAAAGTTTTAGCACTTAAATGGTGCGGTGCAGTGTAATGGCGCCTCTTCTCCCTCGGAACCTGACGTCTGTGGAGCGATCCGTTCTTTTGAGTATCCGACATTTCCGTAATAATCTGTTTCGCAGCTTCGCTCTTAAATATCGGCGATAGTTCAATATTAGATCTTGTCAAACTCATCACACTGCTGGTCTTCGATATAGGGTCGTTGGTTAAAGTCCTAGCGCTGTCGGTTGGACTGTTCAAGTACTGGTTCGATATCGACATTCTGTCGTATCCCGATCTATCGTAGCTTTTGCTGTAGCTACTCATCGATATATCTCTCGAATAATCGTAGTTGGACAGAGAGGGGCTCGAAGGAAATTTGGGGCTCAATTCCATGTTTTTCTCGAATCTAAGATATGGCACTTCGGTGTTGTTCTTTCCGTAGTATTCTTCGAACTTGGTGTAATCCGTTCTGGGAACAGATGACGCCCTGTAGTTATTGAGAGGTTGAACTAGTTCTTCTTCGAGGAACTGATCGAGATTGGCTGCGATATTGGAAGACCAGTCGGACATCGGTTGGAGGGAACGCTCTCTGTCCCTTTGGCGTCTCTCGCTTTCCCGTTTTACAATGCGGACTGTTTTTATTTCTTGCTTCTCCACGTTGGATAGATTACCTGAAAACAAATATATATTTCATCATATTTAAGTTCACTCAAGATCAATTAATCGATAATAAATATTTCAGGACACATTATTATTATTAAATCTGGACATGAAATAGTTATGGAATGTTTTGTATCAATATAATCTATTGACCATGAACGTAGAGAAAACAAAACATTGCAACTACAGATTCTTACCAAATGCAGAATGCTGCATATCCTCGCTGTTCATAGGCGAAGTAACATCTCCTGGAGCTCTAGTATCTACATACAAGGGCTCCACGTTGCTTTGCCCGTAGTGTCCAGACTGCACCTCACTCTGATAGTAGTCTTGCCCGTGGTCTTTTGTATGGCCCGTATCGAGATTCGTCTCTGACCAATATGACGATGTAGTGGGGCGATTTTTGCCTAAAATTGAATTAAGTTTTTTGTTGAAAATACCTTTTAAGCCGTTGTAAACTAGGTTGCAACAGTTTGGAATATAATGGGTTGATATGAATTCAAAATTAGCGATTCTTTTTAATATTCACTGCAACATAAACAAACGTGTATAATTATTAAAAAGAAATGTGGTAAATAGTACAATTTATATGTTTAAAAATATATAAAAATATGAAATACATAATAACTTTGACGTCACTAAAATAGAAATCATTTCAGTATACTTTTTTAAGTTTAATTTTTTTTCTAATGGCATTGTCATGGTTAATATTTTCATCGGTGAATATTGGGTAATGTAATGACTTAAAGTAGCCTTTAAATCATGACAAAAAAATTGTGCATCGTATCCGCCGTATCAGACTATCAACGTTTGAAAGTTTCAAAGATTTTTTTCTTTTTGTTAATCAAAATTATTTATAGCATGGTTATCAATTTACGTCTATCTTAATGTTGTGGACATGTCGCAGGCGGATTGTATAATCCGCTGTATTACATTACGGCTAGCCGTTTTAAGAAACAGGGGCGTTTTGTAATGCGGCGCTTCAACGTTTAGCTGTTTTGAATGCGGCTAAGTAGACAGTACGACAGACACATCTATTACTTACTAATATATAAAGCTGAAGAGTTTGTTTGTTTGAACGCGCTAATCTCAGGAACTACTGGTTCGAATTGAAAAATTCTTTTTTTATTAAATAGACAATTTATCGAGGAAGACTTTAGGCTACATAACATCACGCTGCGACTAATAAGAGCGAATATGTAATGTAAAATGTGGAAAAAACGGGGAAAATTATTCATCTTTGAGGGCTTCCTTTGCGTGCGCTGCGAAAACAGTTCAAGATACCAAAAAATGTGAATGAAAGAATTATTCCTTTCCTTTAAATGATCTAAAAAAAAGTCCGCGACAGTATATGTCTATCTTCTAAGATTGACTCACTATAACATAATAATAGAAATAGATCCGACGGGGACGAAGTCGCGAGCAACAGCTAGTTAAAAATAAGAGTGGATGCAATACCCGCGGCGTTGTGCGTGGTCTGCAGCGCGTGCGACTGGTGCGTGAGGTGGCGCACGGCGCGGCTCAGCTCCTGCCGCTGCCGCTGCAGCGCCGCCACCAGCTGCTGCACGCGTGACACCTCTGTGCACACACACATACACATCTCACGTTTTATTTATAACTAGCACGGGTAAACATAGTACTAAATATAGCCTATGTTACTCAGTGATAATGTTCTAATAAAAAGGATTATTAAAATCGGTCCAGTACTTTTTGAGTTTATTTGTTACATAAAAAAAATACAAATTATTTATTTCAGACGACCTGTGACCAAAGAAAAGATGATGGAGTTAAAAAAGCTGTCTAATAAAGATTTTAATGCGGTTTCGAGTTAAACCCTCTTACTGTCCATTTTTAGGATTACTTATAATATATGAATCCCGAATTATAAGGCATTTGTTTAGATTACAATACATCTCAAAATTTTTGAAAAATTTTACAACCTGCAATACCCTGGAAGGGTGACTATACACTTACCGTCCTCTAGCATAGCGGTGGGGTGTGGCGGCGGGTGCGCGGCGTGCGCGGGCGGCGGCGCGGCGCGGCGCGCGCGCAGGGCGCGACGCAGCTGCTGCAGCTCGCGCTCGAGGCGGGCATTCTCCGCTACTGTTTGCTCCAATTTCTGCAGACAAATTTTTATAACAATTACAAAAAATAATCTTGTAACACTCATAACCAGATGTGGAGAAGTATCTACGCTACGGTGGGAAGAAGTCTTTATAAAAGGTTTTTATAGTAAATGTTGTAATAATGAAGACTAAATAGAACGTAGAGTTGTAAAATAAATAATTAATTGCATTTATTTGTGAACTTAACAAATCAAAAGTACGCCGCAGATAAAATTAAATAAAATAAGGAACGATATTAATCGTGTTTCATTATAATATTTTTTAGGAATAAATGACTAATTAAAAAACGCTACGTGTGCACGGGTTCTACATAATATGATCATAAAGTATAGGAAGAAAAAGAAAAAAATAATAATAAATAAGTGCGTGATATGGCAGAAAACCTTATAAACCTTAGAATTGTGCGCCAGCATCGCGTGCACGCGCGCCAGCTCCGCCTCCAGCGCGCCGCCCGCCGGCGCCTCTTCCAAATTCACGTTATCCAGTTTATGACGAACACCTGAAAGAAATCGAAATCAAGTGATATTATACACAGCGTTTTTCAATTACAGAGCATAATGCGACATTTCGATCAATGTCAAATTAATAAAAAAACAATTGGTTCAATTCTTTACATAAAATTGCACGCATGAACTGTTGAGAGTACTCAATATGTGAATAAAGAACGATATAGTTACAACATTTAACGTTAAGCATTATGCCGCATAAAGCGCTCTAATTGAAAAACGCTGACATTATACAGAGTTATACGATACACAGCGACTGACTGAAATCTATCAAAATTTATAAACTTACGAATAAAATAGATACGAAAGACGAAGACCTCTTTAGCGCAAAATATATTAATTTGAAGTGGCCGTGCAAGCAGATTAGACACTTGATGATTATATACATAGAATACTTTTTATCCGACATTACAGAAATAACTATGGGTTTGAAAGACTGTGAACATATTTTTTGAAAGTAATTGTGGTTTGCAGGAATTCGATATCAAAGCTGGTTCACTACTGTTTTAAATTTTAAAATCCTATTCAAATCAAGCTTAACTCATGGACATATAAACACGTAATTAATCGATGATATTTACCAGTTAGCAATGAGTCTATAGCGTCTTTATCAGTTTTAAGTCCTTGCAATATGGAAGCCTCGTCAGCGAGCTCCTGTTCCAAAGCCCATAGTTCAGCCACCCGTGCCCTGGCCGCTTCTGTCTCTAATGCTTTACCGGCTGCAGCACTCTCCAACCACCTGAAAGACGATACATTTTTCATTTAATATGTAAACTTAAATCCAATGTACTGTCAATATAAGATGATTGATTCTATTATGAATTTATAAACTTGTATTTTTAGACCTAAGACTTACCGCTGCTGTTCCAATGCATGCTCTGCGAGAACCTTCTGTCTAAGTTTTTGATTACGTTCAAGACGTTCAATGGTCGATCCTGGTCTATTGTACAGAGATCCCAACTTCACCATATTGTCCACTAACTGTACCAGTGGTTTACTCTTCGCGTACTGTTGCTCCAGTTCCATCAACTGCATCTTTAAATGTTCGAGACGTTGCAAACTCTCTTCGCGCTCTATGGCCTTCAAGGAACTTAAGCAATCCTGTAAATCATTTTAAATAAAATAACTAATCGATCAAAGATTTAAAAATAACTGAAGGTGATAAATGGCGATAATCTGTTTGAACAAAAACAAACAAAAAGCATATGCACCTCAATACTACTTATTTGAATACAGCATTGTTCTATTGATCGATGTGTGGCAGCGTGACGTCTCCGCAATTGAATAAGGAGCAAAACTAATTCTTCATGACTTCTCCCCAGAAGTTCACCAGCAGTCGGAACCTCACTAACGTACATGCCCTGTGGCTGCACCTTTTGCTAGTGGAAGCAACAAATACTAATGCAACACAAATAAATAAAAACAAAAAAGCAAAACATAAAAATATTCTAATGCAATGATTCAATAAAATGTTCGTGAATCATACCATATCATCTGTTTCAGTATTTCGTCTTACTCGAGGACTGACAGCGCTTATTGGTTGTTGAGATATTCTCGAAGGTGATCTCGCTGTGGCCCAGGGATCTTCCGATGTAGATAACGTACTCAGCTATAAAAAAGTTGCCAAAACGAATAAATAAATAACGACAAATACCTATAATTCACGGTGTAAACAAAGAAACTTACATTTTGCTGTGACACTGAAAGCTGTTGCGAGCTGTATTGCTCATTCGTTTTATCTTCAACCCATCTCACTCTTGGACTTACAGCCCGAACTGGTATGTTGCCATCTCTATTACTACGTCCGATTGAAGTGTTGCTTCCCAAATATGGTTTCTTTGATAATGCTTGTTGATTGTTTTGGTTATTGTGTATGTTAGAGTCCATGTTAGTACCTGACATCGACATAGAAGCTGTAAAGGATTATTGTTGTCGATATGAAATTGTACAATTAATTATTTATAATAATGGTATTTAGTCGATAAACACGATAAAGTGTGCAAGTTAACAGTGTATTTACACATTAAGAGATATTTACAATGTTAAAAATCATGCTCGCTCGATCTGTACACCTTATCTTGTTTAAATGGAAAGAATTGTAAACACATATAAAATGTTAAGTTAAATAAACGCGAAAGTGACTTTGCTTTGCCTTTAATTGAATAGATATAGACTTACATAATTTACTTTACGGCATCACATAATGTTAGTGAATACCGTCGTTGCTTGCGTTTTCAATTCTGTTGTCCGACCCACATGCAGCTTCATATACGTCCCTACTCACGACCGTACCCCGCACGCGCCCTGATCCACTTTTCATCAATCCACTGGACATTAAATCCCACTGTCGTAATTTTTCCCTATCAATTTCAAACTTTTTTCTATTTTTCTCTTGATTTTTAATTAAATCACTAGGAGTTTCTTTTATTGTCAGTGGCTTTTCTGCTGAATCAATACACAACTGTTCATATACACCCTCGTCACATTGCTCATTATTCTCATCATTCTCATTTGCAAGACTTACATAAACATCGTTTTCATCAAAAACTTTTTCCGCTACGTTCTCCTTATTTCGCAATATTTGTGCTTGTATATCACAGTTGACATAAGTTACGTTTCTGCTAACTTTATTATTTGTAATAGTTTTTTTAACGCGTTTTATGCTATTTAAATGTCGTGAATCAACACTAACATGAATAGAATCAGACATCGCGTCCAAATCATCCATTGATCGAGCGTGACGGTGGGAAACTCTTCTTAAATTATCTCTCCATAGACTATCCTCATCCCAGTGCTTTTCTCCTACACATACATTTTCATATGTGCTTGCTTCAGCTTCAGCGTCATAATAAACAGTGTTTGAGGAATTCTCACTACAATGGGAAGACATGCTCCCCGAAGATACCCTTTCATTTACTAAGCTTCGATTGCTTACATGATCGCCTAATGTAGGTTTCTCAATGTTATTTGTGTTCCGCTTACACATTAGACTAGGTATTAAATTAATTGACTCTGGTATTTTAGATTGTTTATTTCCTGTCGATTCATATATATTTTTCAAGTCAATTTCTGTATCTTTTTCAGTAGCAGTCAAAAATTCTACGGAAACACTTCTTGCAGCTGCTAATTCAAAAGAATTATTTGATTCAACTATATTATTTCTACTATGAATAGGATTATGAATATGTGAAATTTCATTTCTCTTATGAAAAGGGCCTCTCCGTCGTTGGTTATTTAACTTCCGATGTATATTAGTGTTTTTTAGGAAATGTGATGTGGGTAAAACGTTTATATGTTCCTGGGACGAAAGGTCAGAATAATAATAGGGCGCGCCATGCTCAGTGGAACTTTCTCTACTATGAAACCCGATTGTAGACGAAGAAGATATATTTTCATCTCTAATATTTGTCTTTTCCGATTCAAAGTCTTTTACCTTATCGACTAAATTATTTTTATTTAAATTCTTTCTTAGCAGAGTTTCACCCTTATGAGATTTTGTATAAAATGAGATGGGGGAATTAGAGACTTCCATTGAACTACAGGAACTTTGCGATCCTATGTATCCAGAAGCATGTTCAGCAATGCTTTTGTATTGGTTTGCCAATCGTTTAGAGTCAGATATTATACTATTTGAGCTATTTCGACGATCTTTATCAACGTTATAGGTTATAGGCGTACTAGACGATCGACTATGCGAGTGGTAATGTCCTAAGTTAAGATCCTCAGTGTTTATTAGAGATACGCTTGTATTTAAGCCTGGCTGATTGATATGAGCTATTTGTTCTATATTTAAATCACTTGCTTTACTAGATTCTCGTTCATTTAAATTAAATTCATTTAAAATGCTATTATTTAAGCAATTGTCGGAAAGTGGTCTTATTTTATGAAATTGTATTTCATTAAGATTTTCTGAATTATCTAAGTTAGAAACCGATTCTTCGTCAATCAAGCTTGTTATTTCTGATGATATATTTGAAGGTGTTACTTCGAATTTACTACTTACGTCTGAATCTAATGATAAGCAAGATACACCTTTCTCTGCTATACAACTTCTGAATGAATCTGAATCAATATAATCTGAGGAATTTGGTTTCAAATCTAACAAAGACCTATTTAATAAGTTGAGAGTGTCATCATCCTTTTCACTAATTTTATTTCTATCGTTTGTTAAACTAGCTCGATTGTGTCGTATTTTTTCACCTCTTGTAAGCGTATCATGTATAGATGTACGACTACCATAAATCATTAAAGATGTGGCTTTTCTCTTCATTTTATTCATGTTTTGTTTTTCATTTGTCAACATCTTTAAAATTGAATTGTCCTGAGAAATATCCGATTTGTCAAGTTTGTCTAATACATATCTTGAGAGCGCTTCATCTGACAACTCTTCACAGGGTGGCGACGAACTTGGTGGAGGAGGTAATATTTCACTATCACAGCTGTTTTGTCTTGCTAAAGCCGTTGCACTACCACTGAGGTAATAAGACGCAGGTCTAAAGTTGTCAGATATACTAAATCGACTAAATGGTGTTTCAAGAGATACGTCCTTTACATACTCATCATCAGCATCAGAGTTTTCTGACTTATCTCTATATTTATCAGTTTTATTTATTCGTTTAAGAGTAGGATCTTTTGTATCTGCAAAATTTGAAGCTGTGTCATTTATGAAGTTTGGCTTGGTATTTAAATGCTCATTTTCTTCTTGTCGGATATTATTTAATTCCATGTATACTGGTTCAATGTGACCATTATTTACACAAACTATTTCATATGTTTGTCCATCATCCTCTTCACCTCCTAAATTCATTTCTACATACGGATTATCTTCGTACATAGGTGGCATAGTTTCATCAAAAACACTTAAATTTTCTAATATCATTTTATGAGCAGGCTCTATGGATGACACTTTTCTAGGACTCATTGGCAAATAATGATCTTCACTTAATGTACGAATGGGAGGAGTTTCAGATTGAGAACTTACACGATCGATATTTTCTTTAATAGGTGTTTGATTTTCACAAATTGCATTATTCTTACTAGTGGAATATTTTTCCTCAGCATCAGATTCTAATAGCACTTCATCTAGGTCATTATCTGTATATTCAATCTGGGCCTCTGATTCTGATTCACTGTCATGAGTCTCGTATCCGTCATTATTTTCGAGTAACTGAATATTCTCCTCTTTCTCAGATTCCTCACAAATTTTAGAAATGGTATCTTCATAAATAGCGTTTTCATCTGTTTCTGTCTCTTGATTGGGCAAAGCAATTTGTTCTTGACACATAATATTTTCGTACGTATAATCTAAACAAGGAATATTACTAACAACTTCATTTTTGTGCTCGATAATTTGAGATGTACAAGACGCGTGCGGAGATATTGGTAGTGATAACGTAGGACTCGTTATGCCCTCTATGTAAGACCTTCCTGCCTGCATTTCGCTTGAGCTTTGCAGATCATTTCCAGGTGTGTCCTCTGAGGTGCAAAAGCGAAACCAAATATTTAAATGTGATTATTATTAAAAGAAACATGTTCGTTATGTTTGCTACATAATTTTTGTTAGTATTCTTTTCTAGAAAAACCTTTACCATATACTTTTTGTTAGGTAAATAAATAAACTAACGCAAAAGTTTATAACCCACCACCGCTATAGATAAATTTGTTAGTGACACATCCCAGCAGGCAGGAAGGTACTTATCCGCAAAGCGAAGTCACCAAATGGCTAAGTGCGAATTTAATACATTATAATCAATTCAATATAAATAATATTACATTTAAGAGGTTACTTAATAAATGCATTTTTAAACTTATTTAGCACTATTAACATTAACTGAAACAAATAACATCAAACTAGAATACATTTATGTTAGCCAATAAACTACAACTAAAACTAAATGAAAAAAAGAAATGATTTGACTTTATGAATTGCGTTATATTCCTCAGTTTTAGCATGCCTCTATTAAACATAACTTATATACATGCCTTCTGTATTAAATAAAAATGTATACATAGATCTCATGCTATAAATGTCTACGTGATCGCGAATCAACTACATTACACACAAATATCAGCTCCAACTAACCTTCATCGTCCGAAGAATAGCTGTTGTATGACGTATTCGTATATGTTTTTGGTTTGTATTGATCTGATCGTAAAGACTGCCGACTCTGATTTAACGATCTCGCTAACGATATGGTTGCTGGAGTACTTTTTCTCGTTAATGGGGATTGTAGCATCCTTTGTTTCCATTCTAGTAATCTTTTCATAGATTCCTCGCGCTGTAATGAAACATGAGAACAATTCTAACGAAAGTTTTTAACAACAGTGAAAAATAAATAAGAAGTCCCTGATTAATTCCGTCAAGCTATAATAAAACAATATTTGTGAATATACCTGTTGCACTTTCTTTTCCCCTTCCCGTTCTGTAGAAGGCAATCTCGCGCTCGCCGATCTAATAAACCCGTCAACATTTTGATCGACCCTACTGGCTTCTTTTAGGTAGCTCGTATTCGACCCATCACTCATTACACTTCCACTTCTATTCAAATAATCCTTTTGATTTTCCAATTCTTTCTCTTTTAACATCCAATTAGAATTTAGTCCTTCCAGGTCACTATATTTTGAATTATAACTCACGTTGTCGCGATTATGTCTCGCTCCAAATTCGGTTTCATAATTATTATTTGTTGAATGGGCATATGGCGAATTAAGCTGTTTTTCGGCCAGGCCACTAGCGTATTTTGCAAGAGGGATCTGAATGTTTCGCGGACCGACTCCTTGATGCTGCAAATATTGCGCAGACTGACGCATCTTTTCGGCATACTTTTCTTCTGAGTAGTAAGTGTCCGAACTGGGATCGTAGTATGAGTTAATATCCAGACTCGATTTAGGCCTTTGCGGATGTTTGGGCTTGTCAGTCATGTTTCTTGAAGGCATAGTTTTATTGAGAGCTTCATTTTTAGCTTCGTATTCAAGGAAATCCGCACTGTGCGGTCGAGGCATAGGAGGTTGAATTCCACTCGCTTGCATTTTCTTCTTGCGTAGAACTGATGGTCCATTAAATACTTTTTCTTGAGGCTGTAACAAATACATTTTATTAATATTATGACTCTTTGAAATTTGATGAAGTTCTCAAATTTTTAATACTTACTTGAGTGTTTGAATTAATATTCTGTTTTTGGCTTGATACGCTTATGTTATCACGTTGTTGTGACAGGTTAGGCGACTTTGAGGCATTGACATTCAAATATGACGAGTATACATCTTCATAATCTCCCATTTTCCCCTTGTAATTGGACATCGTAGTGGAGCGTCCGTACGCATCAGGTGTTCGTCTTTCTGCGATTCTATCATTTACTACACTATTGGTGTTACTGGATCTAACAGTATGTAATTCTCCATACACATCCCTTGTCAAAGCATTACGGTCATATACATTAGAATTAGTGCTTGCTTCGGGATAACCTTCCTCGTAATATGTTTTCTTCTGTTCTGAAGTCGTTTCATTATTTTGCGCCTCTTGCGATCTTAACCTTGCATCTTGTTCCGCATAATTTTGTAAGAAAGGATTGGTGTGCTGGTTGTAAATATTTTCGGCTGGTTGCTGTTGTTGGACGAGAGACCTTTCAAAAGGTGGCGATTGGGGGTTATATTTGTAGATTGAATGTTCTTGACTTCTGTCCAGTCTCTCTGTATTATTTTTTGGAATCGAATTGGTTGGAACGTCATTAATTTTTTGAGTTTGATAAGGATTTTGATGCGTTGGCGGTGACTGTGGACTACGAGCGTATGTTTCTGGACTAATTTTAGTTGCATAGCTGGAGTGATTAGGGTATTGTCCATGATTCGTATTTGGATTATACTGTGACTCAGGCTTCTTTAATAAGTCGTAATTTGGATCGTATCTGCAAAAATTATCAAAAATATTAATATATTTTAGTTTTTGGTAATTCTTAATTACTCACTTTACATTACTTACATATCTGAACCGGGTGAATTATACCCATCATTTGAACGACGAGGTTTAGGAGGTGCGTTTGCATAAGTTGGACCAGGTACATCATCATCGTCCTGTAAAAATATAAGAAATATTCTACTAATATTGATAAGATTGCAAATAACAAGACGATTTTATAAAACAGTTGGCCGCCGATTTGTCATGGATAACTATTTGCAGTTATGTTTTAAATCACTAGCTGTCCTTGGTTTACGCTCTGCCGAACTAATTGACATTCGCGTACATTGATTTACGTTTATGCACATGATAATACCCACCTCTGGTTTTACAGTTGTTCGTTCATTTTGATTTTGATGATCACTGAAACGAAAAAAAAATGATTACCCTGTTTAAAAAATAAACAAGAAAAACATAAATGTGAGAAGCTGCTTGCTTACATATAATTCTGCATCAAGGCAGCCATTGTCAATGCCTTAACCCATTTCATCATAGATTCTTGATCCAATGCCGCAAGTACGTAAGTACGCATATTTGCATGCTCTAATTTAAAGGCAAATTTTCGCATTACCTTGTCTTCACTTGTACAAGCGGATACCTTATAAGATGGCAGTAAAACGGATCCTAGCAATTTCTCCTCATCCTGACCTGAGTTAACAAAAAGTAATATTATTACCACATTTTTGTACTTGTACGATAGGTGTATTATTTACATATTTTGTACTAAAAGTTAATCAACTTACTTTTATAGTAAAACAGGCAATATTCCGACAAAACGAACCATCTTTTTCTCCACACTTTGAGACCATCCGAGCCTTGTTTGTATAGCATGCCTGACATAGTAACGGGAGCAGAAGGTATCCTTTGTGCAGTCGGTGAACGTAACGCTTGACCACCACTGCTTCGTCGACTTTCAGAGGACGGCGATTTAATACTTGGCGTACTCGACTCACTAGATTTCATAGGAGACGTAGGACCAGCATTATTCTTTTGTAACGGCATATTAAAATCAGTTGGCGGTGATCTATGCTTAACTTTATCTTCTTCATGCTGCCGATATCGATCTACTTCTGTAAAACCAGATTCTTGGTGAATATGCCACTGCGCATCCTGGAACTGTTTATTTTGTTGTTCCATCTCTCTATATTCATTATTTTTTGCATATCTATCAACGTCTTTATGAATATCCCCTGAATATTCTTTGAAATCATTTCTACTTCCGTATCTAGATAAATCCCTATAAGAACTGTCAGAATATATGCTGTTTTGTAAATTGGGAGGAGGTTGAACTCCGTGTAGTTGTTGCAGTAGAAGTTGTCTTTCTGCAAATTTTTGCTGTTGTTGCATCTGCGCCTGATTTTGATAATGTAACTGTTGTTGCATTTTCAATTGTTGGATCTCATTATATTGTCTTCTTAATAACTCGGTATTACTCTGAGGTCCTATCCTATTTGAATACGGTAGATATGGTTTTGAACCATATTGGCTAGGTCTATATGTAGGTTGGTGGTTTTGATATATTTGGCTATTTTCTTTCGGTGGGTTGCGTTTTAAGTAGTCTTGATAAACTTCCGCGTTATATCCTTTGGGTATATTTTGCATTATGTCGTGGTTGACATTATGATCTGTGTGTAAGTGTTCTGATCTGTCCGTCAACGGTGATTGCTGTTGTTGGTAGTTATAATTATCATTGGCTCCATAATTTCTCGCATATTCGTGGTTATGGCTAGTACCGTACATTTCGTGTCGATTTTCTAAAAGCGGCGAACGCGCAGTCATATTTGCATGATATTGGTTTTGTACGATTTGCTGCTGGTGTATAATTCCATTTGGTTGGTTTTGTATAGGTGGATTAGATGTAATGTGGTTAGACATTTGCTGCTGTGTATATATTTGATCAGGATGGACATGATGAGCCATAATGTGCTGTTGGTTCAGTGGCTGTTGGGTCGCCGGAATATGTTTTTTGTTGTCCATTTGGAATTGTGATTGATGCACCGGTGGGTCAATCCTGAAATTAAAACGCTTAATTAACAAATATAGTTACGCTCAATTTCATTTCAATGTTTAAATATGTACTTGTATTTTAAACACAGTAAGCTAACATAGTTTGTCATAGAACTCATAGTATGATTAATTTCTTAAAACTCTATTAACGGTATCTTAATATGCTGCGAAGAAGCATCATCCTAATGACCGGAAGGTGAGTGGTAACAAATGCTGTCACTCCATCCGTTCCTTACTCTAACATTTCCGCGCCGATAATTACGACTCTGTCTCCACGGAAGCGTTTTAATGACCTTTTCTATTAAGTCCACAAAGATCCATTAATGTACGCATTGTGAACTCGTACCTACGTGACAAATTGTACTTACGCGATTATAGAAAGGTTTCTACTATTTATAGTACGGTAATATTGCATTATAATAATCTTCAATTACTATAGAACAATAACATTATTTTCTCATTAAGTTTGTTTTCTATACGTCTATTTGTGTAGGTACCAAATATTGTGCTTTCACATTATTATGTTTCTGCCCATATATACCCTCGCTCATTTAAAAACAATCCTTAGTTGAATCCAGTATTATATAAGTTATAAAGTAAATAGTATACATAACACTGCGTTGAATCTTCAAGATAGAACAAGTATTTTGTTTAGTCTGAGAAAATATTAATATGCACTGTAAGCATTCGTCTAAAGATGATCTACTTGGATACTTGCCAGACCGAACACTTACACATTTAGACCGCGACATGATATCCGATTGACTCCAATGTCAATCTACGGATTAACCTACATTAATACTTGTACAAAAGGACATGTTTTAGGGCAAGTCGTTTTAGTTGCCTCAAAGGATTTGAAATGTGATATCAATATGCACCAAAGTGTCAGTGTATAAACAATAACCAACCACGGGAAACGTTTTTAAAAATGCTTAGAATCCAAATTAAGACACTAACATTACTAGTATTTAGTTTTAAGTGTACATCTTAATTCACAACTTAAGATGTGACATTCACATTGATATGTTTAATACACTCGTGTATCCTGTATTTAACCTATATAAAGGAGATAGTTTGTCTATATGATTTTAACACTTATTTAATTTAGCTATAGTGAAGGTCACTGTTGAAGAGATAACTCATCAGCCGCAGAAAAATAAATAAAATAAGTATATATTTTGAACCGCATCCGTCCAAAGAACGTTCCTTTAATGTAGCTCTTTGAAGATATTTTCAAATTATCTCTTGCTTCCACTACCGACCGTGGTAATTGCTTTTAAATTGATTTAACAATTCATAAAACTAATTATAATATCCATTTTGAATATTGATCTATTTTTGTGTAGTTAATTATTTGGTATCTGACAACTCTACTTTTAGTTCAAACTTATTTAATGAGAAACTATAGAAAATGATTTCTCTTTTATTACTTTCGTTCAGTATTTTCAATAAATGTGACAACTAAATGTACGTTTTCGATCTTCCCATCGATTTTTGTGTTATAGAATTAACGCAATAGTACATGTATATGTTAGATATATCATTTGTGATATAAAATATGAGCTCACAAGAATGTGTAAATGTAACTAATTCTAAACTATGCAAACGGAGAATTCTTAGAAGCCACAGATACCACAAGAACGAGGTGTGACCATATAGAGTAATCTATACTAATATTATAAAGAAGTAAAGTTTGTGTGTTTGTTAAAATGTAAGGGGTACTATCTACTAATCTACTGACCGATTTTAAAAATTCTTTCACCAATATAAAGCCACATTTTTACTAAGTGTCATAGGCTACATAAAACACGGATTGTTAACATTATGCCCAATAAAGCACGGGTCCGCTAGTTTCTAAATAAACTATTTGCGGATTTACGTAGTATTGATAGTTACAATAATTTTATTGCGTTTTGGTATATCCTAGAATCAAAACAAACATTTATAATATACCTATGCACTCGACACAACTGCACTTTACAGCCTTGCACGTCACAACAAAACAACTTGTTTTTGCAAAGCCTTGAATTAATTGCATTTATTAAGGGCAATGCGAATCTCGCTAGCTAACTGTACCTGTCCCTGTTGTCTATGCCTATATTTGCTTATGAAACTTGTTATAAAAACATACATACTATCACATTCATTTGTATAAGCTGTTAAACGCGTTCAAAAACCAGTTCTTAAAGCTTGGGAACCGATAGATGAGATGGATCTCAACTAAAAGCGGTTTTTATAAGGACATGATGTAGTATCGATACCTGTGGATCCTAAGTGCGTTTTTGTTAAACCTATACTTTTATGGCGGGAGGCTAATGTATTTTAATTTTATATGGATATAGCATGCGATACATATTGAGACTTATGATGAACACGGATGTTACATGAGAAATGACTAACTGTACTTACGAATACCTGTCAAATATGGTTAAACATTTGACCATAAAAATGCTTACATAGAAATGTAAAAAAAGCATTAAACTTTTCATTCGCCTAACGCTAGAATCTACCAATTTCTGTAAGTACTAGATTTTATCAGTGAGTACTATTTTTCTTCCAACCATAATACCCATCTCATTGATTTTTCTCAAGCTTTTCAGTAGGCCTCTAGAGACAAAATAAGAGGTCGAAAGTCGTCCGGCCGCGCATTCCTGGCCGAGGTGAACAACCGACACGCTCGCGTCGTCCTTGATATGCTCCTTTCTACTCGCAGATCTCAGATGCAACTTAATGGGCGAAGTGCATCTTAATGACAAGCTTTAGGAAACTATTGACGTGTGTACTGCGTAAATCATACGCGCAAATGAACGTTTGTAAAGGATTTCGAGTACATAGTATTGTGTAATGTTGTGAGAGGTTTAAGGATGTCACGATTAATGAACTTCTAGTGTTCAAATCAGCAGTTGTATACCCAGTAATCTTTCGTATAAATGATTACATTTGAGTATGTATCTCATCATCTTGTTCAAATGGGAGAAGCCACTGGCTCCTGAAATACAGTTTAAAACTAGTTCGTGAGCCTATGGATTCATAGGTATTTAATCTTACTCAAATAAAGAAGTATTATTATTATTGGGTACGGAATTAAGCACGAAACTGACTTCATGAGATTTGGCTATGTCTTTATTTTCCGTAATAATAAAAGTATACAAAGAGATACATTTAATATTAAACAAACTTAAATAGCTAAATATAAACTTTACACCTGTTAGAACCTTATAAATATTTATATGAAGATAACAGCGATATTGTAACAGCAGACAGAATCAAGGAACTAAAAACTCATGATGTCATTAGCAAGTTTAAAAAGGGGGAAACGAGGTCATTTATTTACAAGGTTTAGTCTGTACATATTTAATATTCTGGTACATAATTTATGACTTTTCCAAGAATAGCCTCAATTGTCTGCCCAAGCTTTTTATAAGAATACCTGCAGACATTTTATTTTATCACATTAAAGAAAAAATATCTACGACAAGATTTCTAGTCGGAGTTAAGTAAAATAAATGATTTTTTTTTACTTACATACTTTATTCGTTGTGGCTACTATAAAATTTCATACAAATAATTGTATTCTCAATAATTTAAGACTTTATACAAATAATTTGAAAGAAGTAGTACTTTATCGGGTGTTTTTAGTAGCCGTGTTCGATTATTTTTATTGCTATCATAGCAATTTATAATATGAGTAATATTACGTATTTTTTAGTTTATTTATTTTAATAAGACTTAATATAATATAGTTAGAAGCAACTTAGCATAAATAAAATCTGCTATAATTATTCTGACTGTAACAAACTGTCTGTTGACCATCCTAATTTTCCATCTAATTTTTTAATGCACCTTAAGTTTTATTGTATCATTCTACTTTTCTTATCGTTGCGCGTGTGATAAGAGAACAGTAACGGACTTTTTATGTTTCAAACTTATAATTTACAAAGATATTGTTTCATTCATATTATGATCAAAAATAATGCTATGAGTAGTTTAGTTCAAAAACTGTAAGATAAATCTAAGTATGAAAGTGCAGTGCAGTTTTTTATTACATCGTGATCAGACAAACAGATGCTTGTTAAGATAAGTAGATTTTAGTGTTTATTTGTTGTTTTGGACATTAATGCCGTCAAACAAAATTATGTATTTTTTAATCAGTCTGAAGAAGCGTCAGCCTATTTTTTCGAACTATCATAGCGTTAATATTATAAGCACAAACTTACAAAATATTGGCTTTTATTGCTAAAATAGGTACTATTTATGAATGTGAACAAAAAGCAGGTACATTCAGTTTATTGATTGGAGGCGATTGATCGGAGTTATGCCTACAAACGTTATACCTGGCAGACCGTGAAAATGACAAAGTGCAACGTTTAATGGCCAATTTTCGAGTCCGTTACGCGAGGTCTATGGAACATACATTTTATAATATTAAATTAGTTATTCTTTCTTTTAAAAACGAATAACGACCCGCTATTTCCACGGCGAAAATCCTGATTCCGTATTTTTTTCTATACAACTCATGTATAGAAAAAAATGACTTACTTGACTTACTTAAGGATATTATAGAAAAAAATACAGGATCAAAAATAAATGAAGTATTAAATTTGAGACGAAGTTATGCGCGTCCATGCACACGAGTATACACTATATTAAATTTAATTTATTCAATCCTAGTAACACTATCACTGTATATTATAATGCAAGTCGCCATCCGCTGTCAGTATGTGTAATTAGATCTTTTAATCAACGTAAGAGATTCTAATGGAGATTTTTTAATAAATAAAGTGGTTCTAGAGAAACGATTATATGACTACCTATAATATATAGAAGTGCGAAGAAAAGGTGGGTTGCTTGTGACAGATATTTTAGTCGCAACCAACAGAACTAGACTCACAATATTTACTACAAACTAAGAAAAATATTGCACAGGTGCGAATGAAAAAACCAAACGGACAAGTGTTTCTTTAACTGGAACAAGGACTTGCCTACTTGATTGACTTTTAATCACAACAGCGGTTGGGCAAAGACATAAATTACTTTAGTATATTCATTGATTCGTTACTACATGCTCTATCTACCTATAAATATAAAAGGAGAAACTGACTTGACTAACTGACTGACTGACAGACATATCAACGCACAGCCTAAACGGCTAAACGTAGGTACTTGGAATTTGGAAGGGACGTAGCTTAGGTAGCGTAAAGGTACACTAAGAAAGGAATTCCAGAAATTCCTCCGAAAACGGGTACTACGCGGGTAAAACCGCGGGGAAAAACTGCTAGTTATTTATAAGAAGTTATCATGACACATTCAGTACGGTACATATCGACTATAATGAAAGATTAAAAACAATTTATATAAAAGAAAAGGAAATAGGAGAGTTAATTAAAATGTATATATGGAGCTTGAATTTGTAATTGCTAGGCACCTGGTATGCAAATATGAGCCGTTGGATTCACTGATTAAAATAGCACAATAGGTTTCATTACCCACACCAGCCTTCCTACGGAATAACTTATTTTCCTTTTAAACAATTTTATATTGTATTCGGTAATTATTCTAAAGATATAAAACGACGTAAAATTATATTTTACGTATTTATATTGTACGTGTTATAATTTTAAATAATAAAAACTTTTGGACACAAAGAAAGTCATTTATAGAACAACTTTATTTGTTAATTAACTTTTGATTTTTATCTTTTTTACATTAATTTTGTCTTTTTTTTTTGTATGTTAGTCATTAATCTGGTCACAGATAACGTTACATTTAGAGCTGAATAAAAAAGTGAAGATATAGATGGTTCATGGAAGTTCCGTCTTTTTTATATAAACATAGTTTTAATTAAAATGAACAATTAAATACCATTGAACCGATTTCTTTTCGTTATTCTAGTAATCCATACTAATATTATAAATGCGAAAGTAACTCTGTCTGTCTGTCCTTCCGTCACGCTTAAACTATTGACCTGATAAGAACGAAATTTGGTACACAGATCGTCTAGAGCCTGGGGACATTGGCTACTTTTTTTTTTAAATCAACCCCCAAAAGGTTGCGCGAGGGGTTGAAACTTGTTATAATTTTACGCTTTTATGGCCAAACCGCTGAACCGATTAATATTTTATCTTCATACTCCAACGGCCATTTTTATTAATATGTTGATAACGATATCTTAAATTTCCATGAACTTTCGGTTTGAGACGGTTAAAAAATTGTTGACATTGAAATTTAAATCTTTCCTTTTGCTAAGCAATTTCTGTAGTCATATTATCTTATGCAGAAATGTTTGCGTGGGATCCATCCGTTTATTATGCGTTATGACATCATTAGTATTTCACCTTGGAGTATTGAATGATCATGTGAAAGCATATTGGCTGACATATTAAATCCATACTAATATTATAAATGCGAAAATAACTCTGTCTGTCTGTCATTCCATCCCACTAAAACTACTGAACTGGATAGTACGAATTTACTACAGACCTAGGGTCTAGGGCCTGAGAAATAACCTAGGCTACTTTTTAACTGGAAAAAAGGGTTAAAAAGGGGGGAAGGGAGGGTCAAAGATTATATGAAAGTCCACGCGGACGGAGTTGCGTGCAGTAGCTAGTAATAAATAAAAAGTAAGGCGCTAACAACCAACCAAGAATAACTCTTTTAATTCAGTTACATAATGCTTTACGAAAGTAATTTCGCTACAAATTTCAAATTTATCGCCATAATGTCAGTTTCATTGTTTTGCCGAATACAAAATACAATAGTTCTATAATATTGTGGCTTGCAACATTTTACTTAATAGCGATTAGACACGTATTCTGGTAGCAAGTGTTTATTATTAAATCGCGTAAACGTCTTTCTAACAATGTAACAAATTCTACTGACTAGAAGATAATTTTAGGTACTAAGCTTAGTTATCATTAATTGACCCAAAATGTCAAATATAATATTAGGTACTTAATCTTCACTAGACTGTTTTGATCTTTATATCTATGTATGTATGTATACGTTTATGTTTGCTGTCGCGTTAATCTATGTATTCTATTTATGCACTTTATTATATTTTAGCTTTGTATTATATCTACTCTATTTTGTAACTTATTCTTGACACCTTTTTTTCTTTTTGGTTGCCTGGAAGATATTGCTTCCTAGCGATAAGGCCGCCAATTGACTGAATTGTGTTTTTTTTTTATTGTAGTTATTTTCTGTATGTTTTTTTTGTCAATAAAGTGTTTTTTTATTTTATTTTTTTACTTAAAAGCACTTGACTGTCTAAGCACTAAGTAATAAGATAAAGTAAAACACACCAGCAAAAATACCATGTCTTATTAGCGTTTAAAAATACTTTAATCAAGTTATGACTAACCATGTCACCAGGTAACTATACTGATTTAATATGCTAGTATGGAATTTATCCTCTTATTAGAATTAGCCTCACGTTTCACCGACACATGATCTATTGGAAATCCCAGATAACTAGCAAGGTATTATACATAGTACGAAATATTTTATCTATTCATTTAATGGTAAAAGCAAATTAATAAATAATAAATAAATATTTTCAGGAGATTTATACACAGCGCCATCTAGTTCCAAGCTAAGCCGAAGCTTGTGTTATGGCAACTAGATAACGGAATAAATTACATATACATACTTTTCTTTTGTAAATACATACATACAATACATAGCAACACCCAGACCCCATTTTGTGTGACAACACTGAAAATAACTATAGTTAAGTAGAACAAATGAAAATTGTTGTTATATTAATTTCACCGCTGAAAACTTATAATGCATCTTTCAATAAACATTTATCTGCTTTTCTCATACCTGAAGCATTTGATATTTTTCATTCATTCATACCTACATATTTACAGGCGTGTAACCTCTGTATTTATTTCATCTGTGCAGTACACCTTGCGAACGGACTACCGATACACCCAATAGGAAAATTAAAATTTAATAATTTTATGTCAAACTAAAGCAGTTCTAATCTCTACGATGTTTATATGCAACGAAAATTCTAATACAATATTGATTAGGATGTAAACTCGAATGCATGACTCAGAGTACCTAAGATATGTCACGTAGCTTTCACTATTGATTTGATTGTATCTGTATAAAACTACCTTTAAGATCCGCGATTCGTTACTGAGCTGTTTGTCCATGGTGTGTCGTATGACATACATGCTATATCTTAACCACGATCGCGGTTTCACGACACGATCGTTCTAGAATTGCAATTATTATGATTAGCGTTAGAGAATTATATTCCAATGTTTATATTCAGTCCCTTTAATATTAGATTATAAACGCTGATTATTGTAAATTGTTACAATTTTGATCGCGTATTGTGATAATATAATGCCTACTTCGTAAACATGACCGTTTTGAAAATATGTGTAAATCTCATTGACCATTGTAAAAATGAAACTTGATGGTAACCCCAATCCTTTGACAATAACTTTCCTCTCTCACGATCAAATGTTTCGCACCTATGAAAGGCTCACGCGCGTTGATTAAGATATTATCATCATCATAATACATTCGTCAGGCAGACTGCTAATACCAGTGCCGGTTGAAAATACTAAATTTCTATTTCAGTCCACTAATTCAACTAAAAATTAAACGATATGATGTTGAAACAAAACAGTTAGAGAAACTACAATTTATTGTTGATACATTGTTTTGAACTCGTCTTTATAATGTTTAGTTTTACAGCAAAACGTCTTGTAACACAATAAAAAAGCTATTCAGTAAACGAGGTCTCGTCAAGAAATTGTCACAGATAGTTAAATACTTTTTTAAATTAGACTCCAACCGTGAAATGATTTCTTTAAATGCATAGTAGAAAATAATAACCTACTTCGAAATTGTCATACGTATACATATCTTTCTGGGCTATCGTGAGTTATAATCACTTTAGCCGGTATTGCGCTAGTTAATAAATTGATTAAGCCCGTATTTGACCAAGTTTTGATAGCTGATTGCGTAATGCCGCGACTGTGCCAAAAATAAGGACTGCAAGAAGCTGCCAAGTCGACGCAATGCAGTTTGAATGAAGCTTGAAATATTGCGTCCTTGATATAGTTTCGTTTAGCTGAAGGACGCATATTTACTGCAATTGGAAGCTGGCCATGACTTATTGGATATTTTATTGGTTTCGCGGATCATAAGTACGTACATCTAGATTAGAGAAATTGTCATTTACCTACATTTAGCTGGTTGGATAACATTTTAATGGTGATAGAATTTCATAATGTTAAGAAAATGAATAAAGTTCCTTAATTTATATTCATGAGGCTAAAAAACACATTATAGACAGCATAATTATGTATGCCTAATGTTGCTAATGACTGACTCTGAAAGATAAATTTAACAAATCGTGACAACAATTTTGATTCGTTGTAAAAATGTCTCAGTTTTACAAGCTTTTATATTTATTTATGACTTACAAACGAACATCTTTTAACATTCTTGCTAGGCTCTACTTAGCAAACATCTTCAATCTATTTGAATCATACGATGATTAACCGCTTATTAACGATTGCTAACAGCTACAGATTTGCCTGAACATTGATTTCAAAAGTACGATGCACTCGGAAACAGCACTCTTAAAGCACTTACGAAGGCAATTCATCCTGCATCCGCGTTTGTAGGCAAAACGGAAATTTTCAGAAGCACACTTTGGTATAGGATATTCAGCTTTACTGAAATGTGCTGTGAAACCAAACTATGAAAGGACATTAAGGTATTTGTATTTCGTATTAAATTGAGTTAATAATACGAAATTTTAAATCCTAACCAAGCAAACAAAATTCTTGCATCATTTCACGTTTACGTTTGTTAGTATTTCAAAATGCTTAAGAATTTACTTCCTTGGTCTAACACGGTATAATCTTATCTTTGTCGAGTTAGATCTTTGTCCACAAACAACCATGTTTAAGGACAAACACAAGAGTAACTGCACTTTAAACATGAAGAAATTGTTTTGGTGCACAGGTTTCTAATAATTCTTGAATACAAAGCAATAGGAGTTTTTTAGGGAATCTTACTTTCTTTACTAAATACACACGTGCCAACTGCCAATAACTGACAATTGCAAAAGAACCCGCAAGAGCACTCCATCACATAGCGTATCCCGCATCGAAAACTATGGTTTTATATTCGGTTTAAGTCCAACATAATATATTGTTTTCCCTAAGATTGTAGGTATAATTGAGAATTTTATCGGGAAAAAATCATGTACCAATTGATTATATGTAAAATAAAAACGTATTAAATCTTTGGGCATTATTCTGTTATTATTCTACAAATATATACATAAACAAAAATGTGTTTCAAATCACTCAAATATTCCTCAATTTCGTATTTAGCGTTCACGCAATAACGGTTTAATGAAATCTGACACTTATTCCATAATGACGGCTTTAGAGGCCTTAAGCCAAGCGACTTGTCCAGGGACGATATTGAATAATTACGTCCGGGCTAGATTTATTTTGACCTATCTTTGTCTAGTAACTTTTGTTTCAAACTGATTGCATTTTATTCCACAACCAGGAGAGGCTTCGCATTCCGAAGATCCTTTCACGCGCAACGCGGTAAATGTCAAATAGCGGATTGCTTTTGCATCATTCAGTACCAATATGAAATACAATTTCGTAGTACATAAACCGGTTCACGATGAAGGTTTAGAAACCATCGTACCTACGTGTTAATGTATGGTGTGCCACTTAAAACCAGCTTCAAAAGTTATATATTACGAGTAACGATTGTATTTACTTTAAATATTTTAAGGGTATTCGATAAAATGCTTATAGGTTCATATTTTCACTACGACATTACTATCTATGTTGGTTTATTTACTCGTAGTGTCCACTGAACCGAAGTTAATAAAAAACACTCGTAATAATGACGATATAACTTTGTCGTGTATAGGTTTAAAACACTTTTTCTTGTTCACACTTTAATTCAAATTTAACTTATAATTTACTCTCATAATATATAAGTTGAAAAAACAAATTTATTATTTTTTTCTCTCAACGATTTTATAAAACAATTCAGTAATAATATTATATCCATCTCATAAACTAACAAAGTGTGCAATATGCACAGTCGCAGTTACAATATTGTATCGATTATTTACTATGGGTTCCTACATTTAGTCTCACGTTTTTCTTATAATTATTAATAGAACAATAAACCGACTATGTTAGGAATGCAGTATTATGCGAGTTTCGAGCTTAACGATATAATTAGAACCTATACTCTATCACCATTTACCTAATTATTACACTTTGAAATTAGTGTCCTTTCTTATTTTATGTTATAAATTGAACAGTTAATTATCAAGCGATGCTAAGAACGTTGCTCCCGTGATGAAAAGATACGACAAGTTTCAAGAAAGATTTGAGACGAGGTGTCTCAATGGAAAGACAAAAGGCATCGAGCACAATGCAACAAGTGCTTTTTAAACAGGCCTACACACGGCGTTTCTCATTCACTGTCCGTCACAAATATAAATACAAAAACTCCCTAACAAAAAGGTCCGACAACTACCTGCTTTTAACGAAGCTACATAACGTCCGAATTCCGTAATGTCGATGACACATCGCCCCCGCATTACAATATAACCAGATTTTTTGAATCGCTTTAAGATCTATTAGAAAAATGACTCATATTGGAAACTTAATAATATATACAGGAGACTAAAGTGATTGTGTGACCAAAGTTATTCATTTCTAACCATGATTCAGGGACATGATCGCGATTTCTCGTATCCTTTAATTATTATTAATGCTTGGTAAGCAACTGTAATGCCATGACAACTAATTAAACAAGATATTTAATCATAAATATATAAATCAAGCGCTTTATTTAATAGCGATCACGTGGGAACATATTAAAAAGAAACGTAAACAATTAGAAGATTTCAAAAATTGTGTTAACGGGGTTTGAGGGGTCGTAAACCAAAAATATAAACACATTTAAATACACCTGTTGTACTATCCGTTCACCTGGCCCTCACAATCTGAGTTCTGACACTAGTCTGGCGTGCCCAAACCGATGTTTATCTAATAAACGTTAAACACAAATATTTAATATCTTCGTGCGGCACGTGAGATCACATAAAACTTAAATGTTTCCTTACATTAAAAATAATAAGAAACGTCGTTAAGGGACAGATTTCGATGTATAATTTTGAAAACTATACTTAATTACAGTTAAGAGTGTAAACTAGTCGAGTGGCTGTCTAGTAAATATCCGGTTTCTCGTACCTTATTCGCTGATGGTAAATCCTGTGTTGCTGACCTGCTCATTTAATTTAAATCCTGCTGCACGAACTCGATCCAAATCACAAATACACATTTACACAAAACACGAAACTTTTGACAATTTTAAATAAATGTACCTAATTTGTCTAATTTAATTTTACTATTTAGACTAAACGACTCGTTCTACGTTTTTGCTATTTTTTATAATTTTTAATTACAGTGTCAGTCAAAAAGTTTTCTTTTTATTTTATTTTTGGTTATAAAGTAATTTAATTCAAGAAACTAACGCTTTGTAAGCGCAAACGACCGTTCGCCCGTCGCCGTCGACTGCTGTAGTAGTACGAGTACCCACAACAACTACGTTGAACGTGCCAACGTGAGTGGGAGGAGTAAAAGCGAAAATGATATACACTTTTACCTACGCTAGAGCGGGACAGGATACCCACGATCACTAGTGCACGAGGTAGGTCTAAAATGCAGCTAATATAAAGTGTCTTGTAAGCTTATGAAATCACCTTTTAACTTGAGTATCTTATTTTTGCCTAGCTTACACAGGTTTTACCTGTACAAGACTTGTGTTCAGATAAAGGTAATTTGAATTCCTGAGGAGTGAAAAAGATAGAACCTTCCGAATGAGGTTCCATACATGTAAGTGCGAAGGGATACGTAGAAAAACGTTAATATCAATTTGAATACACTATACAGGCGTGTGGTGGCTTTTAACGGTTACTGATAGGTCATTCGTCTTTAACTTTAAATCCATAAACTCGTTATCAATGACACATATACACATCTATGAAACAAATGACTAATAGAGACATCAATACTTTCTTATTACGTAAACTAGTGTTCCGTAAAGAAACCCTTCAAAGTTTAAGTGCTAATCAAAGCAACAGATCTTTCTCTATGTTTTATCGGTACTTTACTCCTAATGGAGAATTGGCGGTAACTTGTTATTTTCCTTCTGTAGTGCTGAACGAAGCAATTCACTTTTTCCAATTAGAGAATCAAGGCACGCTCATTGACAACCAACGCTTTGTTTCCCAAAACAAGTGAAATTCTGCTATCTTCCTATCGACACACTTTCGTCTATGTTACGCATGAATTATAGTGTTTTTGTTTGCTTTGTAACTTGCACGTGTCTTAAATATAAGAGCCGGAAGCTGCTCATAAGATAAGAAATTTTAAAAGACTGGGTGCATTGTACTGATTTTATCTTTTACATTTTATTTAGAAGTACCTACGCCTTCAAAAAATGTTAAACTAAAAAATTATAATTCCAATAAAAGCCAATAATTCTGTAGGTACTTTATGGTTAATTTTCTAACAAACTTAATGTTTAAGAGTAATACCATACTTTATAAATCACTCTGAGTCCCCAAGCGCTAGTAAAATAGCAATAAAGTGAACGTCGACAATAACCAGATGGGACCGCGTGCTTAGAATGGTTTAATGCTGGAAATCGAAGACAGCTGACCTCTTTACTTCTTGCTACGTTGAATAGTAATGACCCTACATGGCGGAACATGGTATCTGCCATCACGAATGATTCGTCATCAATTCGTCACCCGCCTTATAGCGGTATTCGACTGGCCTTTTGCAAAATATTGACATATTCAGTTAATGATACAATGGAAGTTCAATAACTAAATAAAAGTGCTTTCCGTAAATATAAAACGATTCGTAAAATTTAAAATTTTACGACGCGACGTATCCGACGGGTTGACGCGGAGTTAACGCCCTTCAAAGATCAACGATTTAAAAATATATTTCTCATTTAAGTTTACAAAGAAAATTAACTTTAGCTTAATTCACAAAATAATATACCGAAGCTACTGTTATCACCGATCAGTTATCTGAGAGATATATTATGTCTATTTCTTAGATTTATTAATACAGGAAATCATTTTTTTTAATATAAGATGTTGGTAACAAATAACAATACAATGAATGGTCGTTCAAAATTAGGGTAATATTTAAAATATATACAACATTCCCTGCATTTTTTGCAATATCATAATACATATAATATGCTGGCAAAACAATGATGTCACCTAAATACCAGACAAGTCTATGGCATTCTAAAGCTCGATGAACTATTTTCTGAGCATTGTTAGTATCTTATATTTAATCTAAAAAATAATGTATCTAACATTCTTTTTGTGAATATTTTGTGTAATATTAAATCATTGATAAATGTATATAATTCGTTATATTATAATTCAACTACGTTTTATTTTATTAAAAAAAACTCCTTTAACCGACCTTGTACCGTTCAACATACAGTTGCTAAAATAAAACAAACATTCAAAGCATTTTACATAAAACATTAAATATACGTATTTCATTGTTTTTAAATATATTTTCTTACAACCAAATTATTCCGACTTCTAACTAAAAGATTATCGTCGGAAATAGAGAAAATAACGACACATACGTTGCCAAAATGTTGGCGGTTGGCCTATCTTTAGATTTACGATACAAAATTAGATTTAACTATTCTTCTGAGATTTTATAACTTGAAAAAGAAGTATTTTTGGCTAGTTAAGATTAAGATTAAAAATAATAATAAAAATATAATCAATTTACTTTAAAGGTTAAAAACTAATACTTAAAAATGAATTTATCTTTTTAAGAAACCAACTTCAACTTCTTTTTGAATAGAGTAAATCATTTGTATAGAAGACAGCTCGTAGTGCTTTCTCAATGCTTGAAAACATCTAAGGACGCATTCCTAGTTTCCATTCCAATCTCGGAATGTGGAAATCCTTGCAATCTCGTACATTGTGTATGAAACAACGAATAGCGACATAAACTGTGAGATAAGGCTGGGACTCTCTCGTTTAACATAAAGTATGAACTACAATGCTTTTGTCTAGAGGAAAGGAAATGCCTGAAGCGTATACGGGCTTTGTATGGAAAGAGATATAGAGTGACAGTACATAATTATGGATGAGAAGGATTGAATGAAGAGCATTCTCACAAAATGTTCTAAATACCGATTGTCATACTGACCATAGATATCACAATTATACCACCTTTATTGCCGTTAATATGAAATGCCAATTATTTAAAATAACGTTCCCACAAATTCGTTGCCCGATTACCTTTTTACGTTAAGCAAACAGGTGCTAAATTAAATGATACTAGAGAGGAGGCACGATGAATAACCCTTTGTGTTGGCGATAGTTCCCGGTTGTTACGTCACACAGGAGTGACAGAGGATAGCTGATTAAATATTCAGTACGCCATTGTGATCCTTCATGCTTAAGTATTAAGGGCGATAGAAGAGACTAGCTTATTTGGAGTACGTCGCTTTTAGTATGAAACCACAATAACCGCAACGTCGGACGAGGTACATAACTGAATTCATGCTAACGATATATAACGTATAACGTACATTTTTTCACAAAGGACTTTTAAGCATGTTTGAATATTAAATGTAACATTTAAAAATTGATAATGTGAGAAATTACGGATTACAGAAAACTTGTGTTTTTACGGCTAGGCTTATTTAATCAGATTTGTATATATTATAATCTATATAAAAATATTATTCTACTTTTAAAATATAATTAAATAGCTTACCATTCCCACAGATGAACAAGACAATCAAACATGACGCAACCTTTTTCAGTGCTCATACATGATGCTGGAGCGGCAGCCATTTTGAATCAACGATCTTTTAAATTTTTTAAATCAATGTTCTTATGTCACCAGAAGCGTCTGTAAAGAAAAAGTACCCATTAGTAATTTGATAGAACAACTGCTGATGTAACAAAATGAAAGTGAAATAATGGGTATTGTCTATCTTTGTATCGGTATTAAATTACAGTGTAAAAGCCGAATAATTCGTCTCGGCGAAATAACAGTTTTAATTATTAATGACACAATCACTACCTTGGGAATTGAGTCTCCCGCAAAATATTGATACTATTTTTAGACCTACTTTAGAAGATTTAAGCCATTCGATTTTATGCATAAATTTGCTGAAGTGTCATTATATTGTTCGAACTTTTAAGCCGAAATTATAAAAGACCGATTTCCGAATAAAATCTAATGGTTGAAATAGGGCTCATAAATAGTTTGTTCATTTATCAAAATTAGTTTCAGGTGTTAATTTTAATCTGTTCTTTCAAGTTAACCTTAATTGGATTAGCAGTTTTGTTTTCTAGGCAGAAAAAACTAGCCCTGTGGCCAAGTCAGTGTGTTATCATAGTATTAGCTACGCGATATTCAATCCAGGCATATCAAATATTCAGCTATTGTTAAACGTGGCCCACTAGAACTTGCAGTAACGGCTATCGATTGACACGACACGCTTCATTTGTTTGCTCTATATTATGAGGAAATTCCACCGGTTTTGCACAATTAGTAAATTCAGTATAACAGTGAATGAGGCTTCTTTGGTTTTTTTCTTTCAATCTCCTGTACCGTATCCTACTTATCGATATTATTAACCTAAAATTTTTATGTTTTATTTGAAATTTTGAAACTTGGAAGAGAAAAGGCAAATAAACTAGTGTCAATATTATACTGTAAATATCAATAACCTGTCGACGATTTAATCTGAAAGGGTTATTAAACGTCTTTATAATACATAACAAGAACTATTGTAAAATTAAAATAACATTTGTTGTTTCATGTTCGTATAATAAATGAAGTATTTTAATTCAAATCTATTGCAAACCGACCCAAGCTGAGGGCTAAGCCTTAAAAGTAGCACAACGTTTTCCGACTTAAATAGTCATACATCACATTACTTAGCCTCTCCAAAAAGATTTACATAATATCTTAAACAGTTCTTTAGTTCTTTCACGGAACCTTGAACTCACGAAAGACAATGTGACTTGTTCTTAACATTTTAATATTAATGTACCCACTCCGTTACAGAACTTCAGACGTTCCGAGTCTCGGGCGTATGTGGAATAAATAATGACATACATTTGACCCTTTTCTTTTTTCCTTTGCGGCTTCACGTGTATGACTATAAAGGAATGATCCTTTTTTATCCAGAAGCCCTAGACGGAGCTTAGGGCGAAAAAGTGTATCGCAATTCGCTGCTCTAGTATTAAACCAATATCGGTGTTTACGTGCATATTTTATACGATATAGTACGATCCCTGATATTGTTCAGATAATCACGAATATGTGCATTCTTTTCCATCGAAAAGTTATATTTAACAACTGTGCCTATTTTAAAAATACACATAAATTTCAGAAAAAGCTGATAAAAAATAAACTATCTACACTCATATTTATATTATCTCTCATATCTCATATTAACCATTACGAGTATCCCTTAATTTACAACATGCAGTTATTAACTTGAACATAATTCAACTTATTATTTTAAGTTTTGAACTTTATTTCGATTGTAGCTCAAATGACGTATTGATAGTTCGTAATTGAACTTCAAGAGATATCGAATGATTGAACCATGAGCTGTCGAGCTTCAGTGAAAGTGTCCCTACCAATCCACCTTTGAGGTATGTGCTATTATAACCATGATGATTAAAACGTCGCCTTTTGCAAATAGATTTTTCAGTCACACAATATTAGCAAACTCGTTATTTTTAATTTACATGTGTTATTATTTAGTAATTACCTTCTTCTTATTATAAAAAAAAGTCTATGTATAAATTAATCTGTTTTCATAGATTAGGTTTGTTTGTGTCTTAAAATAATAAATTTCTCACATACGGAACGGAACGATTCAAACTAAAATTTATAAAGACCAACTTTGATTTATGAAACAATACTAAACCTATCATAACAGGGCTCAAATAGCGCGTTAATGCGCGTTATAATGCGCTCTATTACGACTGAAAATACGGAGCCGATTTTTTCGTTTCTGAGTGTATAGTAGACATTATATCGCTTTAAGTTCATAATAAATTTACCTAACTAGAATATTAATTAATCAAGAGTTCGAAAATAAATTAAATTGATTGTCACCACTCACGGATAGGATTTTCACTGTCCCGTCAACACGTACCGTCAATGACAGTAAACAGCTTTCCACGACATACACTTACGTCTGTTACCAGATATCTTTTCCCATTTAAACTACACTGAAACCTGTTTATATCATACGAAAAGTGAAAATAATACGACGTACGCGCAATAAATTCAACGCCAGTAATGAAGCTATAATATCAAGCTTTCTTTACAAAATAAAATTACAGAACTTACTTGCAACTTTCTACGGCCATTTTCGTTTAAGGTTAGAATTTAGAAGACAACAAATTTGACATTCCAAATTTAAATACTTTTAATGTCTTAAAAACATACTCAAACATTCTTGTTTATTTTATTATGCATGGCCATTATTATTAAAATCTTTTTCACTTTTGTAATTTCAACTACTAATACTTTTGGGTAAAGATATACGAAAAGATCTCTCGAGTCAGTTAGATAAATTGTATTTTATTTACGTTTCATTGGGGTGAGTGAGGGATTGTTGCGGGTGTCCATACGTATTACGAATTCTGAGAGCATTAAAATGTTTTTCTTAATTCATCTATCTCATTTATTTATAATAATTAAAAAAAAAACTAAACTGTATGTATTTTCCTAGAAAGAAGTATTTGGTGAAGACATATACCACCATGAATAATAAATTTGAAACCAATTTTATCGAAACATTATACCTATTTTCCGAATTAATTTAAGTAAGAAGTTCATAAGAGACATCATTTAATGAAATAAAAAGTACACTAAATAAGTACCGAATAAATTAATAAAGAACGGCAATAACTGGGTCATAACGTGCCAATAATTGCCTATACGTTACTCACCTAGGCCCGCTAAGCGTATCCGTGTCGTGCTTATTCCGAAGCAAAAGTCAATAACATAGCACTTTTCCATGAACCGGTTTATTAGATAAGGGATTATAGTATTGTAATGCAATGAATGTGAATTGATAGTATTAAATGGTAGCGGTATCGATTGAGCGGCGCGCGGCCGCGCGGTCTCTGGCGGAGTGAGCCGGCGCCCTGCGCGCGTTTTCCATTTCCCAGTTCCCGCCACTGAGGGTTGCTGGCTCGGGGGTGTGAAAATGTATTCGATTCATGCCTTCGCATCTGGGGAGACCGTTGCGTCGTTGTGTTGATAATATTCTTGGTCACCATTAGATAATAAACGGCGTAGATAGCTACTATACAATATTGTACCTGAATATAAGACAGACAGTTCTGTCATTACATGCTCTTAGATATTCAGTATTCTAGAACTTTTGGCTTAAAATTACTTTATATTTATATAAATATGTTCAGAAAATATTTTGGTCATATCGTCTAAAAATATGTCTTCAAAAACAAATAAAATACTTAGACATAGAAAATGTTACCTTACGTGAAACTTAAATGATTAGTTAAACGTTTTATCACCATTTAAAACTAAAAATTATCCATCCAATTACCCCTGTAACCGAAGTCTTTAAGGGTCTCGAGATTAACACCCACCCTTAAAAGTACTTAGATAAAATTAAAAAGGCTTGCTTACCGACTTTGAGTGTTGTCTGTAGGGAAAACCCTTGACAAGGTTCACAATCCTGACTAGGGTTTCTGTAACTTTACTTTGAAAAGGAAAGAGATGTTTGAAAATGCTAACGACTGCTGTTATAAATTTATTTTTAAAGTATCAGTCAACGAGATGTGTATCGTTAAGAAATTTAAATGTTAAAGCATCTTCTATGTTACTTAAATTAATTATTTAAGACGTCTTAGCGCTATACTTATATAATATATTCTTTTGAACTCTTTGATTTCTAATGTAGCAACGTTCGAATAAGGGTATAGGTAATATAAGAAGACACAATTTATACGAGCAATATTTTAATTTTAATGACATAGTTTCCAATCTCTATACAATATCGGTATAATACTTATCAAAATTAAATTATATACTTGTGTATGAAAATTTTTATAAGAAAAGCATCTATGCGTAAACTTTCATATTAATAAGAATAAGAGGAGAGGCAAGTGAAAAATCGATGGTAAATCTAGCCTGTAGCCATAACCCACCCCAACGTAATCGGTGCAAGGGATCGACCCTCCATTTCAAGGCTATGGTAATGAATATGTATTACATTTGGAATTGCTTCACTACACACATTAGCATGCAAATCATGTACATAGCGACGGTTAAGTTTTTCATTAGTCTCTTTAAGGATATATAAGAATATACATACGTAAATATTATTTTTTTACATCAATAATTAGTGCAACTTCATTTAAAAATTTTCGAACATAAATATTTATTGATAGTTGTCACCGACTTGACATTGCTTTCGATAATTAAAAACCCTCAAAGTAACTGGAACCTCAGTGTCTTACATATGTGCCATAAATATTTGGTTTTTTTAAAATAGGAGGCAAATAAGGAAGTGCGCCACCTCATGGAAAGTCTTCGATGCTAAATGATTTCATACTCAAGCTGGTTTAAATTTAATATAAATCTATACAGTTTGACTTTTCAGTTTCATTTAAATTATTATATAACTTTTTAAATTTATTGTCGGTTAAATTAAGAAATTTTATACTGGCAAGGTCTGATATGCAAATATAAGGCATCGATCGCCTGAGCAGTGAGCACACGATGACTACAGGTTCATCATTGTATTTTTGCAAATGTTATTGCTTATTTAATAAACGATGTTTAATATTATCATAACTTCTAGCAATATGTTATCTATTCCTGTGTCTTTTTTGACGTTATGTTAACCTGACAGAATTTCGATTTATTTTGACATTTGGAAGTAGAATTCAAAAATAGTTTAATAACGGACAACGGTTAATAGTTCGGACTTCGGGACTTCGTTTAATATAAGTCTAGTTGTTAACAATCTTATTTTAAAAATTTGTAAAGAACTGAATCTTAAACATCGATATGGATCTTGACATGAGAGAAGTAAAGGAACTAGAAACAAAAATTATGAATCACGACGCGTATGGCAAACCGTGAGTAAACAATCGAAATAACATTGTTTAATATTGAATTCCATTTAATAAGTTTTTTGTTATAGATACAAATGGTCACCTAGAGATTTTGAACTTGGCTCAGCGCTCGGTCAAGGAAAATTTGGACACGTTCACGTTGCACGAGAGAAGAAAACAGGGTTATTAGTTGCCATAAAAGCTTTGTTCAAATCACAAATAATGCAGTCAAGATGTGAAAGACAGGTTCTCAGAGAAATTGAGATTCAATCACATTTAAAGTAAGTATATATAAGTTTCGGCTTTAAGGTTTAGCATACATGATAATGCCCCCATATCCATGTTATTATATGCTGTATATTTTCAGACATCCAAATATTTTACGATTATTAACATGGTTTCACGATGAAAGGAGAATTTATTTGGTAGTTGAGTTTGCTGCTGGCGGAGAACTATACAAACATCTGACAAATTCACCAAAAGGACGATTTCCAGAGCATAAAGCTGCCCGATATATTTATCAGGTATTACTAAACTTCTAAAATAAACCAGAATATTAGAATCTCAACATAAGCATTAAAGCCAATCCAGTTGCCTTTTCACAAAGCTCGTACTTTCTGTGTATCCAAATTATGGTGTTTGCATATTTTAAATTATTGTATATTTATTTTTGTTGCTTCTGTTTTTTGCATTGTGTTTTTGTGATTAAAGTTTTTATCTATCTATCTAGGTCAATATATATTTCACTCCAAACAGCTGCTTTCATAAGTTTACTATTTTTAATTCAGGTAGCAGATGCTGTAGAATACTGCCATCAAAACCATGTCATTCACAGAGATATCAAACCAGAAAATATTCTAGTATCTTTCAATGGTGATCTAAAATTAGCTGATTTTGGCTGGTCCGTACATGCTCCTTCTGAGAAGTAAGTGGCTATTTATATAAATATTATTATTTGTTTCAGTGTTGTTAAAGCAAAAGAGTGATATTAAATTGTTTAAGGAAAATCTCTTAATTTACTTTTGTGTTGTATTACTAAGCTATATCTCTTAAATCTGTACTGTTGTCTTATATCTGTCAGCAATTTCTTTACAAATTGTATTTACTTATTGAATGTAATATAGTTATTAAATTATGATCTTGTTCTTAAAACAAAGCTATTCTCAATTTCTACTGCAGCTTCTTTTAAAGGAAAACTTATAAAAAAATGTTTATTAACTAAATTTTTAGGAGAAAGACCATGTGTGGTACACTTGACTATTTGCCTCCTGAGATGATCAAAAGAGAAGTCTATGACGTGTCGGTGGACCACTGGTGTATTGGAGTATTATTATATGAATTCTTAGTCGGAAAGCCTCCATTTGAAAGTGAAGGTCAAGATAAAACATATGCAAAGATTCTAGCTTTGGATATGACTTATCCATCTTATGTACCAGAAGGGGCAAAGGACCTTATTTCCAAGGTATGCTGCATTTTTTTTT
>JADANM010003353.1:4228719-4243057 GCA_026213755.1 Eurema hecabe
TATGACTTTATAATTGTACTATTAAAATATTGTTTTATTAAATACTTAAATGCCTAAACATACTGACTGATAATTATATATTTTTTGTCTTTATTATTAAACATAATGATGGTGTTTTTTTATTATATAGTGGAGATTAGTAAAGTGGTCTGCACAACCTCAAACAGTTATTGAGGAGGCATCTCTCTCATCTCCGAATGCACTATTTGCCTTAAATAAAAAAATTAAGAAGTATTTATGCAACTATACTTAAATACAAGATATTTAAGCCAATTTAAAAAAAAAACGAATAGAATAATAACTTTTTAATATAAAAACTCTTCTATACTATCATAAGGAGTAACCAAATTTTCTGATCCACTTCAAACCTTCGGCTGTATTTCCTGCGGGCTTATATTCTAGAGCTATCCAGTCGTTATAGCCATTACTCTCTAAATATTTTAGAATATATTCATAATTAATCTCTCCAGGAACGTCCGGTTCATTACGGCTTGGTACTTGGGCAATCTGAAATTATGAAGTGTTATAAACAAACAATATTTCTTGAATTTAAGATAAAAAGTTCTAATTTTAATTATATTACCTGTACATGTCCAACATATGGCATCAATTTCTTAATGTTATATGACATATCCCCTATTATATGCTGTAAATGGAAAATATCCAACTGCAACTTTAAGTTTTCACTGTCAATATTTTTAATAATCTCCACAGCTGTAAATGTCAGAAAGTTGAAAATGATATACTAATAGTTAAGATTAAAGAAAAAACTAGTTGGAAAAAGCAGATATTTAAAATTTACCTTTGCTATAGTCACTTAAAAAATAATTTGGTACTGTGTGTTGATTTATAGGTTCTATCAATCCAATTAAATTTTCCTTCTTTAATTCACCCGCTGCATACTTTAAATTGCTCTCAAATACTTCCCAGTTTTTAGATGAAACTTTTTCCACTTTTCCAGCCATTAAATGGACTTTTCTTACCCCAAGTGCTTTTGCATAATCAATGGTCTCTTTTAAGTTTTCCCTGAATTCGTTTTCTCTTCCTGGCAGAGCAGTTACACCCAATTCTCCTTTAGTGACATCTCCTATGTAAACAATAGAAGTTTTTAAAAATACAACCTATGAATGTAATGTGTAATTTTCCACTAAAAGAATTTATTTTACTTTAACAGCTATTTTATTGGTTGTTTTTCTAAGTAAGTACCTAGTAAGTACTCATTACCTGTCTTTAAATTGATGAGAACTTGTTCAAGGCCAGCATTTTCTTTTGCTCTTTTCACTTGATCTATAGAGTGACCAAGTGGAAACCCTGTCTCAACAGCCTTAAATCCAGCTTCTTTTGCTAACGCGTATCTTTCCAAAACTGTAGCTCCTTCAGTGAACATAAACGCTAAGTTGGCACAAAACTTCATGTTTGCGAAAAAAACTATAACACAGTTAAATTACAATTCGTAATTGAAATGAGAAAGTGTACATTATTTGCCTTATATTTATAGTGGTTGTTGAAGAGTTAAGTACTATCAAGTTTCTTATCTAACCAAAACAGCTACCGCGAGATACTAAATAAATAAGAGGTTATTTTGTGTACATAAACCACAGACAATAATTGTTTATGCTTTTTACAGCTGATAAGTGAATAGTGATAAGGTTTTACGATTTTTTACATTGATTTGATATTTTATCAAAACCCGAATCGAAGCAGAATATAATGATAATTATGAAGTTAATTTTAAAATAAGTTCGTACAAAACAAAATGTCATCATATTAAAATATTTATATAATACTTTTTTAAGATTCATATTATATCAATCTAATTTAATATTACGTCCGAGATACATTTTCGATGACCAAGTCAGCCCATTTATGTAAGCTGTATGAAATAATCTACACAAATAAATAACTAAATTTCACTTTATTTTTCAAATTTAAATGGCTGGAGTGATTTTAATAAAATTTGTTAAGGAGTTAACGGTCACCCTGGATTAACAGATAGACGTTGTACTGCAGGAAGCCTCGATCGCTAAACTAAATAACCTATCTTCAACGTCTACATTTAAGAGAGATTCTAGTTTTTTTTAACTTAATATTTAGTCGCATATATATTTAGTATTCAAAGTAATTTTAGGCATTCAGTGAAGCAGAGGACAGGATTCATAAAAGATGGGCAGACGGTTAGGAAGGATCAATCGCTTTCATGCTTAATATGTACTAGCTGTGCCCGCGACTTCGTCCGCGTGGAAAAGTTATTTTGAGCATCATATTTAATTTTGCAAACCTTTCTGTCATTATCTATACTAATATTATAAAGAGAAAAGATTTGGGTTTTTGTATGTAATGAATATACTCAAAAAGTACTGGACTATTTTAATAATTGTTTTTTCATTAGAAAGCTACCTTGAAAATGAAATGAAAATGAAAAATGTTTTATTTCTGAGTAAATGTGAACCAAATATTTTCACCTACCACCGGTTCGGAAACTAACCCGTCGAGAAGAACCGGCATAAGAAACTCGCACGGGTCCTACACTTTTTGCCGGAAAAATCATCTTTTAGAATAAAATTTACAATTCTGTAACATAATTGTAAGTCATATTATCATTATGTCACTCAGATCACTAATCATAAGTTTAGTATTATGTCAACCCGTGCGAAGCCGGGACGGGCCGCTAGTCTTAGACCGTAATTATTTTAAAGTACTTCTGCGTAAATTATATTTTTTGTTTTATTATCTTGTGGTAGAAGGACACAACCCGATCTTGATAACGCGAAATATAGTTGGCCGTGTGAAAAGCAGTCTTGTCGTAAATCGATTCCTGCGTGTTTAAATGATTGCCCCTGTGATTTATTAATTATTGTAATGGCGAAAGATAGCGTAACGGGAAATTGAATCCTATAAAATATTTATAAAGTATTGTTACACGCGAAAATATAAGAACCCAAATATTATCCTCAAAACAAAACAAAATAGTATTTAAAAATTATTAATCTACGACGATATTATTAGCATAAACAAATAACGCTGCATACAACTATTCAGAGGGGAGCCGACCACGCGTCTGAGCCGCGCGGCGCGCGGTATGTACCTAATGGTAGTTTATGCAGCGCATGATTCATGAATTATATTGGAGTTATTTTAAAATGCTAATATCTTCTACGTTTATTGAAATTGAGTGATGTCAAAGACAATTTTGTTTACAGTAAAGTACTCTGAATCAATAACACATTGTAGCTATACTAATGTTCTGGGTCCAAATTAAAACTAAAGTCAAGTTCAAGCAATATATTACGATTTACGAATAGCGATACACAATAGTCGGCGGGCAAGCGGACGTGCGTCTGCCGTCGAAGCAAGCGAGGAGTGATCGCAGCGGAGATAGCCGAGGAAGCGCTCGTGCGCCGCTGCTACCGAAGGTTCCCGAAGCGACGCGATATTGCGGTAATTTCGAACAAATTTGAATACCATAAAAACGATTCTAGTGACTTAACCTTAAAAGATAGACATATGCTGTCGCGGACTTTTTTTTAGATCTTTTAAAGAGGAATAATTCTTTCATACATAATTTTTTAGTATCTTGAACCGTTTTCGCAGCGCACGCACCGGAAGCCGTCAAGTATGAATAATTTCTCCCGTTTTTTCCATATTTTCCATTATATCTTCGCTCCTATTAGTCGCAGCGTGATGTTATATAGCCTAAAGCCTTCCTCGATAAATGGTCAATTCAATAAAAAAAGAATTTTTCAATTCGAACCAGTAGATCCTGAGATTAGCGCGTTCAAACAAACAAACAAACAAACAAACAAACAAACTCTTCAGCTTTATATATTAGTACTAGCTGTTGCTCGGAACTTCGTCCCCGTCGGATCTATTTCTATTATTATGTTATAGTGAGTCAATCTTAGAAGATAGACATATACTGTCGCTGACTTTTTTTTAGATCATTTAAAGAGGAATAATCCCTTCATACATATTTCTTTTGTATCTTGAACCGTTTTCGCAGCACACGCAAAGGAAGCCCTCAAAGATGAATAATTCTCCCCGTTTTTTCCATATTTTCCATTATATCTTCGCTCCTATTAGTCGCAGCGTGATGTAATATAGCCTAAAGCCTTCCTCGATAAATGGTGAATTCAATAAAAAAATAATTTTTCAATTCGAACCAGTAGATCCTGAGATTAGCGCGTTCAAACAAACAAACAAACAAACAAACAAACAAACAAACTCTTCAGCTTTATATATTAGTATAGATAGATTATGAATACGATTGCTTTTCAGTCAGTCAATATGAACCTCCGTCCAGCTGACTTCATAAACAAACGGGATCACGTTTACGTGGTTGCCCGAATAAAACTGTAAGGCACAGGTAGTACTTATCTAAAACATGATGTTAATTAAGTTACAACTTTATAATTTCTCTTGTCATATTAATTAGTGTGTCATTTGAATAAAAATTAAAACAAGCATAGCCTTTTTTATTCGTTGTCACTTTTAATGGTTTGTGTAGATTTCACGTACCTATATAGAGTATGCTTATGTAATTAATAATTAATATTAATTACATACGGTAATTGTCTCTAAAGGTTCTCTTAAAAACACTTAAAATTTGTATATAATCCTTCTATATGTCCTCCTACTACTCCTCTAATATGAGGTAATTAGGGAAAATGAAAGAACCATGAAAGCTTTCAAAACTTTTCTTGTAATTTTAGTATAATCAATTGAGTACATGGGTTTTAATATGGATGTAAATAACCATATTGTGATCCGTTTTAACATAAGGTACGTACATAAAAATCTAACAAGTTTGTATAACATGAATGTCGATATAAGGCGAACAAAAATAAATTATACTTAGAAAATGGCCACTTCAATGTTTGGTTTTCATACGTGAAGCTGCACATTAAATTATTAATACAATAACGTAAGGTGGAATAGTAATCTTAAAACTAAGTTGGAATAACTGCTCAAAGTAAAGTTGATATTGCAATGTCTAACAACGCAGTTTAGATTTTATAGAGGTATTCACGGTTAATTATATAAATATAATTTTTGATATTAACACAGCCATATTTTACTACGTTGTGTAGTTGTAAACATATCTTAAACGCTACATATATACTATAGAGTACTTATAACTAATAACATGGAATAGATAATATTAGAAAAGTATACAATTTGAGCAGACTGTGCCGATACCCTGTGTAACTTTAATCTTTATTCGTCCGAGTTATATCATGGCAACCTTATGATGGCAACATTCTAATTTAACTCGCATATTTAATTATTACCGTTCAATATAAAAAGATTTAATCTGTACCATCTATTATTTTCATCACTGGAAGTTTTTGTAGAAAAATGTCTTTAATCTACAATTACCTATATTGTAAAACGTGATGATACAGAATCACAACTTTGAATCTTATTCTTAAGCCAAATGTTTTTAAAAAACATGCATTCTTTCAGAGTCAGTCTAAATAGCAATAAGCTAGCGTAAACATTAATTTGAGCTGATCTATCACATTCCTTCTAGGAAGATATAATTTTTGCTATTGATACATTTTACGTTTAAAATCGAAAGGATTACTTGGCGTATTCAGATTGGTTGAAACTGACCTAAGAGTGGGTCTTTAATGAACTTCTTTTTAGATGTTAAAAGGGACAGATTAACATGCTTGAATATTAAAAAAATGTTTCGTAAGATGCATAAACAAATCTGTCAATCCGACATTTCCCAGAAATTATAGAAAATATTCACATATGCAACGCTATTTCATACAAGCAATAAGCTCTGCTATTTGCCAGCAATATTAATACAATATCAAGTCTTAGGGATTATAAAACATTGTGTACATCTACTTAAAAATATCAGTTCAAACTTAGGCAACGTAGTGGAATGTGTCAGTTTATCACCATTCGACTAGTCGTAATGTGACTGGCGACTTTGGCGCTAGCAGAAAATCAAACTGGACGTCAATTTCGACGTCAAATTCCACCCGCCACTGCTGCAGTATCTGAAAACAATGGTTCTTTTTATAAAAAAGTAGTATACAAGCTAAGACAGAGGCTACAAATGCAACAGACTATAGAATATTTTAACGCAGTTCTTTTTTTGTAAAATATGGGGTGAATACGACCACTTTTCAGCCGCCTGTTTTATTAGGAAGCCTTTTGTAAGCCTGCTAGTATTTCAACAACTGAACAGTACTCTGAATCGCTGTTATTGTAACCTGACAATTATAAACGCGGCTATACAGTTGTGGTCTGACTAGTACCTTGTTAATTTAGAAAATCTAGCATCTTGCTAGACATTTCGATCAATGTCAAATTAAAGAAAAACATTAATTAATTTTCTGTCACTGCGCATGTAACGCATCAAGCGAAAGCACTACTTACCAATTTTGAGAGTGCTTGATATATGAATACAGAAAGATGTAGTTGAAACATTCCACCTCAAGCATTATGCCGCATAATGCGCTCTAGTGCTATAAATGGAAAACTCTGTCTATCTGCCATAAATTACCTTAGCAACAAGTAAATGCAATTCTAGCTCAACGAATCGTTTCCCGGGGCACATGCGCTTGCCACGTCCGAACGGCGCCACCAGCGACGCTGCGTGCGGCTCCCGAACATCGATCCATCTTTCGGGGAGATATTCGCTCGCTCGCCAGAAATTCTCCTCACGTCTACACGCAGTCACTGTGTGTGCGAGAACAAATGTCTGTCAACAAAGAATTAATTTTAAAATTCATCTATATCTTAAATTTTTAATTTCATTAGTAATACCGATGATGAAATTCCAATAAAAATATTAAAAGTAGGATAATGTTTAAGTTTGCATCAACTTTGTTGTGAACTTTGTTTTAATTCATAAGTAGTTTTTAGCATATAGTATAATATTTAGCCTCAATGAAGGTACAATGGAGTGTTAAAGTAGCCTTTATGTAAGTATGTAATAAAGTTATTATGTTGCAAATATAAAAATATATATTCACCCCAGCCGGTATTTCATGCCCGTTTATTTGCACTGGTTGCTCTAAAAGTCTAGCAAGAAACGGTACTGTGGGCAACACTCGAAACGCCTCATTCGCGGCGGCTTTCAGAGATGGCGCTGAAGACAATTGCTCAATACTCAGGTCACCGCAAGATGGCAGCTCCGACCTTATCTTTTGTTGCCAATCCGGTCTACTGCTCAGCAAATACAATAAGAATACCAGACTGTTTGCCAGCTGAAAATAAAAAATAATGATTTATTAAACACATATTATTAACAACAAGTTAATCAAAATACATGCAACAGCCATTTGCTTACGAAGCTTCTGTATAAGAAACTATATAGGTACCTATGTAAATAAATTTAAAAACAACAAACTTTTTAAAGTTATACAACCACCAAAATTTTCCTTTGCCTGAGTTCTGCAAAACCTTGATCAAGATTCGATGAAGCGAAAAAACTTATCACTCAATCTAGCACACAAAAACGTACAAAGATTCCTAGACAATAGTGCACTCACAGTCTCAATGCCGGCTGTGATAAAATCGATGACGGCTGCTTTTTTGTCCCTCGTATCTAGTTCGGGATTGGCGAGTATCTTGAGGAAGATCTCTTGCATGCCGTCATCCTGCGCCACGCCGTGAGTCCTTGACTTGGCTTCCTCCATTAATTCCGATACTATCCTGCCGTAACAATTGTATTATGTTATATTTTTGCATGTTTTATCATTTGTGATTCAGCTTTTTGGGCACACAATAGATGTCTGATTAGGTATCGTAAGATAAACAGAGAAAAACTTGGCATCTATTATATGTATAATACACGTGTTATATCTTGAACGCCCGTCTTGTATACATGTTTCAATAGCAATTGCAAAAAAACTACCATTTTGGTCAAAAAACCAAGTCATAATTCTAATTTCAAAGCGAACTTACGTGTGTATGGTTTCTTCGCTTCTCACAAAATTCTTATAAAGCGTGGTTGGAGCGAACTTCCACAAAGGTGCTCCGTAGTAGGAATCCCTTTGCGCCCTAAAATGTGCTTTTACTGCAGCGGCCAACGTAGCAGCTCTTCCCGACATACAACGTTCGAGAAAGCCTAGCCGCGCTCCTAGCATTAAGCCGCAAACAGCTGGAAATAAAGTTATTTTTTTAATACCAAAAATTTTGAGAACTGAACAATCCGACCCTAATATTGGTAATTGGACATAGTAAGATGTGAGTGTGCTAGTTTAAAATGCACGGATAGATACTTTTAATGCGTTTTAAAAATAATAATATTATTATTCTTTACCAAACACATTACTTATATAGTATTATAGGTACCCTCAGTGGCAAAAGCTGAAATATAAAAGTATATAGATCTACTATAAAAGGAAACTTATACTGCCATTGCTTTTAACTGAATAGCAAGAACAAACAAAATGATTAATTTATAAGAAATACAGTACAAAAACTAGGACTGGTTTGTACATGTAACTTAGGAAATATAAGGTAGGTTCAGTCGAACCCTAGGCCGTAATGGGTAATAAGTATGTAGGACAGAAGGTTCGACTAACTGTTTCTAAGAACTTGTTGGACGTTATTTCCCGAGTTCATATAATATTATAACACTATTAATAAGACTTTATAATTAACATTTTCCATTCTAAATTGAATAGATTTAAGTTAGATACCGTTATCTTAATAAACCTCTGCTAGTTAATAACATTCAAATTAATTCAGACTTTTTATAGTTATTCCTAGAAAAAAGCTTTGTCTATTTACGTCTTTTCTTGATAAAGAGCAAAAAAGCAACCATTATTTTAATGGAGTCCTAATTTTCCTACCAAAAAGTCGGGGCAATTATATCTTCTTAGTTAATTATTTTTACGAGTATTAAATATTCGAGTTTCGAGTGGTCTGACGATTGTTCTAGAGATCCAGATTGAATAATTACTGTTGGTCTAATTTGATATACAAACCTAGATTCTTGTGACCCGATCTATTACAACCTTACCCTAATATTCGTAGTGATTTACAATTTACGATGTTACGTATCATGAAAACGAATTAAATGAATTACGCCGAGTTCGCGAAGGTTATCGTCATACTATATATAATTTTTATCAACAAATTTGTTCTTATTGAATATCGCGATTACGTCCCACCCACGGTTTATCAAATTCTCAAGTCTTAACGTACTTCTTAAAAAAATCTGTACAAACAAGTCTAATTGGGTACATGATTATGAATTATTCAATAACAAATAACAGCCTAGATTGAAAAACATTTCAACGCAAATTTCATTCCTATAACAATGATTGAAACAGAAAAATGTGTAACGATATTTCCACAAAATTTAATAATACTCATTTTTTAAACGTAGATAGCGTCTGCCCATTCAACATTGATATTGAGTCTTGATTTATGAGTAGGTATTCATTGATAAGTAAGTTTATTGAGTGGTTCAACCTTAAATTCAACATAATGCCGTATTATTCAGTACAAGAAACATTGTACCAACACAAAACAGTATCTTATACCTACCTACCTTCCTAAAAACGCATCAATGTTACTCGTAATAAAAGTATCACTCGGCACACAAATTAATTCAGAGGAATCGACACCTAAAATATATGATATATTTTGCTATTCAATATAACAGTTGGAATCTATAACATAATGTTATCGACCCCTCAAAAACCATTAACATATTTTATTATACTTTTCCAGTAGTTAGGTACGACAAAGTCGCAAGATTAGAGATAAACATATTTCTTTTAACACTATAAATCTTTTGCAGTTATTATGTCTTATTTAAATGAGTTGCATCGCCTAATTTATACGACGCTGTCTGCATAAAAATACTATAGCCTCCAGTTGTATTTAGGTAAAACCACAATTTATTTGTAAAGCTTTTTTTAGATAGGTTAAGTCAATACGTATAAGAATTCTAATACATAATTATGTACATAGTATTGGTAAATCAATTTGAAAAAAACAAAACTTCAGATTCACGTCACGTTAAAAGATAAAAGTTATTGGAGGAATTGAGGTATTTTCGTAAGCTGCAGTATTAAATTATTTATTAGAATATTCATACATTATTGTCATTCTAGCAACGTGCGGGCACGCAATCTATTCTGCGCAATTCTGACCTACATTATTATCACAACTCATATTTCATTCAATAATGCATAATTCCCTCAATATCTAAACAATGTGACGTCAGGTTAAGGTCTGCAACTGATGCAATATCTGAGTTAGGCTAAAATGAGTTATAAAGAAACACATTTAATAAATTGGGTGACCGACTTTGTATTTTATAATGATGTCAATTTTAATGGGTGGTCTTTAAGCGACATGCAGGCCGAGAAGGTCGCGTGTAGTCTGCGGCGATCAGACGGCCGCTGAATCATGAGTTGTATTATAATCCTTTAATATATTTAACAATTTACAATGGTTTATATTAAATACGTATTTAATATAATCTGAATAGATAATCAATGTAGAAAAAACACAAACATCTACCACATATCGCTACGGTCTATCACTTTGGTCAAATTTTCGGGTTTTCCATTATATTCATTTATAGCTAAACCTTCTATCGAGAACAATATATATATATATACATTTAACGTATAGGTATAACATAAACGTAATATAGTATATGTATCGTTTAACTCATAAAGCTCCAATTATAATAAAAAATATGTAACAAAACAAAACATAACAATTCTAAGAATAAAACTGACTAGATATTTCATGTATCTATTGTTATAAATTTCCGCAAAAAAATCTACATCAATATTAATTGGTCTATTGAGCTAATATGTTAAAGGTTTTTGTACGTCACCCGAATCTATAAAACTTATATCGGAAACAAAAAGTGTAAGTGTTGTTTAATACGATTTGGTATAAATCTAAGCGTGACAGCCTTGAGGGATATAATAGATTCTAGTTTCTACCTATACGTTATTATTTTTACTTTAGTGGGCTACGTATTATTTATGTTTTGTAGAGTAACAGTAGTATACCGAAAAATATTGTAATCTATATTATTTTTCTGAATAAGATACTCTTTAGATTATACCTACCTATATTATAGACTAAATTATGTGTTAAATGCATACATATATGAATAAATTACAGTCAACTATAAAATACACGATAATGTATATATCTAAAAGTTATTATAATAACTATACTTACGTTGCTACATAATTGTTAAAATGTTTTCAGCAGCCAAATGTGCTCAAATAAAGTAGTATCGCTATCCAAAATAGTTAACTAAAACGATATTATTTACAACGTAATAGCAGCGATTTGGAAAAGTATTGCGGTCTCTAATGTTGTCCTTTTGCCAAAAATTGCATAATAACAATATAATCTTGGCTATGAAACGTCTATTAGCCGGCTATTGATCGTAATACAAACGAAAATATTTTTTTTAAATCTCTCCAAGGATTATTCACTTAAAGTAAAATATTAAGTTCCTCCATCAAATAATTTAGTAATTAGTAAGTGTTGTATCGAAAGCATTGCCTATTATGAAGGGTCGATCGTTAATCAGGCGAAAAAGAAATTGAAACTTATCTGTTTTATGAGTAGCACAATTAATCCTCTATCTATTGGGTACAAGAAAACTTAAAAATTCTTAGAAGAAAAGTATAAAGTATCCGTTATCTCGGGCACTGTAAACTCACATTAAATTTCGTCGTTAGACTATTAAGATAAATAAGAGCATGACTGTTTTGAATGTTTATCTCCAAAAATATTAGGGTTGTAAAAATCTCTAATTGCTGTTTACGTGACCGTCTTATCGCTGTCACTTGTACATCCGCTTCGACAATTTTATTTATAATTTATTAATAATTTTCCTTTAAAATATTACGTATCCACATTTTCTACTTCTTTCAACGTCTTAAAATAAAATCAATCTTTACCTCAGCTAATCAAGAGAAATAGCAATACATCATTGATAAAAAATACTTCGCATTCGACAAAAAAAGGTATAACAAGCAATCCAATTTGCTTTAAGCTCGTAAAATATCATCTAGTATGCAAATGATTCACGTACTATATATCAAGATCGCTAACGGTCCAATCCTGCTTAATACATCAGCCCTCATAGATAAATTGAACAATAAGGTAATAAGGTAATGGGCCATAGATAAGTAAAAGCAATAGAAATGTACTTAAACCTCACCCTTCACACTTGAAATGCAATGTTAACTTTCAATTTGATTGAAACGACTAGTCGTAGTAGATCGTATTGTGGCTTTGTGAATGGTTTTAATACATATTTTACAACATAAAATATCAGTACAAAATTTACCTACCGCTTCTTGTTCTGTTTTTAAATCTATTGTTTTTAATGCGTCTTAAAATGTTCGTTATCAAAGTTGTGTGTACCTACTTTATTTAAATACATTTAAAATCTTCCTGTTTCTAAGTATATTTCTGGTTCTTGATAATAACCAAGGAAATGCGGCAACGCAAGTAAGACTGACCTAAATTACTAGACTTGAGCAGGAAGCTAGCAGCCTTCATTCAGCATCACATACACACGATGATTATATCAGACTATCATTTCTAAGTATCCACAGCGTAGCAACAGTATAAAATTAATGTCTACATAACTACGAAAGAGATAGACCATTCTATGTTTCAACAACAGCAGTTTTTTAAGTATGTACTTTAAATATTAATGATTATATTATATTTATTATTGATCATACAGAAAAAGGACAATTGATGTGCCTGTTCAAAAACCTGTTTTCAATACTTAATACTTATAAAAATTTGTACAGATACTTACATTCCAATCCCATTCTATTCGTAAGGTGATCGAAGCCTAGAACAGTCCCGTCAGGTCTGCGACAATTCTTCAACAAAGTGAGGAAGTCATCGCAAATGTTATTCAACTGCGGTATAAACCCTTGAATGGTCTTCGGACTCGTCAGTTCGGAAGTCAGATGGCGGCGTAAGTGGTGCCATTTCTCCCCCTGCCTGTAAATTATTACCGTTTCACTTGTCGCTACAAAGTAAGACCCTCGCATGATCATAATAAATATCCGCTACACCACCGCACACAACATAACTTAACAAGCCAGCAACGTAATTTGTATATATCACTCATTTTTTATAGTAAGTTTTCAATAAAATCGTTTTTATTGATCGTTTAAACATAGACGCGTAATAAAACTAAAAATTCATGAGTCAAAACGAATGAATACTCTAAGAACTATAAAAATATTTTGGTGTAATTATCAAAACTTGTTGCTTCCATCACATTACGTCGTAAATATTAATAAAACGTCCAAACATAGAGCAAAACTAGTATAGATAAGTTGTATTGAAAATTCAATATATTTTTATTTAATCGAACAAGATTTTACTAAAACCCACTTTTTTAAAAGATTTTTTAAAATAATATTAATTTACAGTCATCCATAGTGCAAGGTCGCTTTCTAAATAGAATCCTTTGATTGATAAAAAACAAGGGTAAACGTTTAATCTTTTACTTACGAGTTATGTACAGGTACATATTATGGACGCAACCCGTAGACAAAATCTAAAATGCCTTAACATCGGCGAATGACAGGAAATGTTTAGTCGTTTGCCAAAAAAACTAGGTAGTCGAATCCAACTGCGTCGTTCGGAGCTACGTGATCCGAATAATTAAGTCAACAACATCATTTTATTACTTCCAATGTGCAGAATTATTTCGCATGCTCAGAATATATTAGCCAATTAGGTATTATTTATACCAGCTCTGATTTTCACCCAACGTTCTAATGCGTAAAGATATGTGTGTTAAAACTGTTTAAATACGTTTTTGTAACTTAACATTTATAATTTAAAGGATAATCGCCTATTTTTTAATGATTCTTAGTATATGTAGCTCATTGAACTAAATGGGCTACATGTCGTAACATATTGTGCCGAATTTAAAATAGCGCTAACTTTGGAGCTGATATAAATAAACCAATTATAAATTATTACTAAATCATAGCATTCGAAAATTTGCAAAATTCGAACTTTTCTAATGTTTCAAGGAAAATTAAAATTAAAACAATCAACGAAGAATCTTATCTAAAAAATTCTGATTGGTCATAAAAAGCACGTTAATTTTGTCTAACGACATTCAAGCTTACATCCGCGCATCAATTTGTTTCTTACTTGTTACACAGTCTGGAGTCTAGACAATCTCTGATTATTCTAGTATTTTCCCATCGGAACAAGCTATTGAGCATGAATTTATTTATACAAATTACATTGTAGCCCCAACATTATGATGTCTAATTTAGGACGCTTGATAGATAAGTTTTCTTAACATCGCTAGACATAAAAATATGAATTA
>JADANM010003353.1:4243067-4258187 GCA_026213755.1 Eurema hecabe
CTAAGACTAATGTATGACTTTCAAAAGCCATTATGAATATAATAGAAAGTAACTTGTTATTTCAGGCTACAATAAAACATCACTAGATTTCGTTATGTTTGTCTATCACAAACAATAGCCGGTACAATCTCGTCACATTTCAAAGAACTATTAGACTATTTGCAATATAAATTCCGTCGCGCTAATGAAATACTTATATGTATTATTCTTAGTTTCCTAGTGCGAATAATTGTTATGTGTATTACATGAAATGATTGCCCTAATTTCTGTTTATTGACATGTTTCTCTTTTTAACACACAATGTCTGTACCGACAGTGTTTGATTTTATAAAATTTTATTTTGAAGTAAAATTACAATACGATACTGAACAAAAGCACGTTGTTACTATCATCATATAAACACACATAACTTTATTAATCAAACACAAATCCATATCATTTTCTTACATTCTTTTGTCCTGCATTGGCCAAAATTGTAGACCTATGAAGAGTGTCGTCGTAGTCACATTTTTTCATGTCATTCTACATATTTAGCTAAAAAATACTTACTCGTTAACTAATCCTGTGGACGCATATCTATCGGGTCTGCTTTTTCGGTACACCTGGACGATTTCGGTGGGAGGTCTAAAAGGCCTCTTGGCGGGCGTTCTGAGTACTGCTTCGAGGGCGCTTCTCTCCGCTAGGGACACTAGAGGGGCGCCCCCCGGCGTCACCTCCGTGAACACCAACCCGTACCGCCTGAACATATCTGCGTGCAAATATCTCATTGTGACAGCTAAGGGCGTCCCGACCCCAAATATTAGAATAACACACGGTTATCTTAATATCAGTCATTATTAGAGGTATAAAGTTTAAGAAATGGTTACAAAAAGCAAACTTTAGCTTTGAATATCAAGGATCAATCAATGTACCTTGAAAATAAATTATTAAAAACTTTGATGTTAGGCCACAACCTATTTAAAATTTTACTATTCTGTATTTAAGTTTTAATTTATCTTACCTTCGTAAGCCTCATGCAGCTTATTCAATTTATATCTGCCCCAGAACAGCCATCTAGTGCCAATAATGGGTAGGGCTGGTGGACCCGGTAATTTCAGCTGGTGCTTCGCGTCTGGTGGCCGTATTACCATAACTGTGGCTGCCATCACTACCGCCAGACAGGCGAGAATGATGGTAGGGATCCCTGACCAGTCCACCAGCATCGGGGATGCCCCCTGCAATGAAAGCTGTAATTCTGTGATAACTGAATTCTTTTGGTGTAGACGAGTAATTCGGGCTATAAAATTCTTACACGTGATGCGTCTCTTTTAGATTACACATCGAGAAATTCTGAATTTACTGAACATGGTTTTCTAATATTATTCGAACTTATTATATTTGTCTCGTACTTTTCAATCTAGGTAAGTACCTATTTTATTTGTTTAAATGTGTTTTAACTCTTGTAGAATTAAAACGTAATAACGGGCAAAAGTATTTATCTACAAAACTTACTAGCTTACAAGATCACAGCCAATAATAACCTTGGTATATAATTCTGATTCTCTTAATTTGTACAACGTAATAAAAAGGAAGTAAGTACGTCACCTACCAACATGGACGGTTGATATAAAAAAGCTAACCAGCTAATTTGAACTCATAGATCAGATTCTTATCATTTCATGAATGAACTCGAAGTACAAGTTCAAGAATATTTGTTTTTTATTACTCACGGCCAGCACCGAATGTGGTCGTGTGTTTGGTATCGCGGTCGACGACCCGCCCGAGTATTGCTGATCTTGACATTGGTTTACGTAATTTTAGTGACGTAACAAGTGGCCGGTGTAAGTGCAATCATCGTGCAACTAAACTTACAAGGCCGCCTCAGACACCATACGCCACAACGTCGTAGGGCTTCGGCTATTGAGTTATTTAAAGAGATCGAGGCCCCGAGGGGCAATAAATTCACTTTGACTCTTGTTCTTTGAAATGAAAACGTATGATTCTAAGCGAAACTTTAATGCCTAAGTTTTTTCATATTTCACTTTTTATTAAAAATCTCTTTGAAGTCTAATGAGTACTTGTATAGACAGCCTTGCGTGGGATCAAATTGCAACCGGAAAAAAAGTTCTTAAACCTTTTTATATCGCCGAAAATCGTTTAATGAAAACGGTTCTTTATTGCTATTGCGGGATCAAGTCAAGTACGTCATTCATTTCGCACCTGTTAACGGGACCAGCCGATTTGAATACCTGTGGTCTGTGCAAAAAATGACCGTCATTTAACAACATACCATTGCGATTTAGCAATAAAGAACATTATACATATAACTTATATAAAACTAAACCAATCTGAAGAGTGAAAATAAATGTTTATTTTTAAGGTCAATTAAAAAATATAAAAAAAGTATGATTTATCGTCAAGTAATTTTAACTTAATAGAATTGAATTCTTGCTAAAATATTACGTATGCGACCTTTATTTTGGTAACAAAGGAAGCTAGATTGCTGGAGGCGAGATTTTATTATTATATTTATTTAAATAACATACTTAATGTCAACCACATGACATGGCTGCCTGACATTACTTCCAAATACCTTTTAAAGACTGCGAATGCAAAAAATCAATGTTTTAAAGTGGTTAGAGAAAATCCCCTAAAGCGTAAAAAAGACAAGCATGTATAAAAACTTAGGTTGCTTAAATAGTATTTTAAATGTACTCTATATATAAAACACATATAAAAATATTTAGTTTAGATTATTTTTTTATTTTGAATTTATTATTGTATCTAATTTTAAGATTCTATTTTACATAAATTATATACTATAATAAATTATATGTGTATCCATAGTTAGGTAGAGTCACGGAAAATAAGAATTCTTATTTTCCGAAACTAAAACACACTGTGGGAATTACGAAGAGCGCCCAAAAGACCAATAAAACTAAATCAAATATTATTTGAACTAATTTAAAGTACAATGTATCTTATTATAATTAAATCTATTGTTCACAGATTGTGTGGTCACGAGCTAAAAACTCAAGACAGTAATGTATTTATTTATTTTTAATATATGACATTGCCGTATGGTATGGTCGCACAGCCAATCCGATAAAGTCGGATGGTACTTGGGTGGTACCACCCCACTGACAACCAGCGGGAAGGAATATCATTTCGTCAGAGATGTCATACTTCGAAGCGTTTTGTGCTCAAACTGGGAGCACCTGAGACCAATTTCTCCTTAGTTACATAAGTTATTCCTATGTTTCATAGATCCATTCCTTTTTCTCGCTGTTTTAAGGCCGGCAACGCATTCGTGATGCGCTGAAGTTTGTTATTGCCCAGGGGCGAAGATACTCGCTCACCTATAAGCAAACCTCCTGCCGCCCACCATAGCATTACATTGTATAAGACATTTCCTTTTTTACTTTATATATTTTATGGTAGGTAACCTTTTGTTTTTAAATTCAAGCCTCGCATTTGGCGTGCAAAAGCCTTACTCTAGAATGATGCAAGCAATAGCTAATGTTATAGTTTTTTTGCAGTCTGCAGATTCGATATGATTTATAAAATTGATTTCTTTGTAAACGTTGACCCTGACGCAGCCTTGTTATACGATACGTTGCGTAGATTTTATCGAACTTATTGGTTTTATTTTAATCCAATACGAGAGTATAAGGAATCTAACAATAACTATGATCAATGTTTCGTTCTATGTATACAGTATATACTTATATACATTTCTTTTTTATATAGGTAAAAAAAATTATTCATATTAATTGGTAAAAAATATTTTTTGCGACGGCGTACTTGTTTAGTGCAGAATTTTATTTATTTACTTTCTAGAACGGCTTTTAGAACATTTTCCCCTCATGTGGTGAAAGATTGAGTGAAGCTTCTTGCTTCAAAATGAATTATTCCTTTAGAAACTTTACGAAATACTTAAAGTCTACACTGCATATAACTAGTAGAGTAAATCTCTTACTATAAATACATACCATTCATAGAAGATAATCTACATAATTCGACTTTGAAGAACTCAATAATTCTACTTATAAAATATACAGTTTAAATTGTCATAAATTTAAACAATACTTTAATCACAATCACGCAAAGTTGTGGTGAGCAGAAGCTAGCAGTAATAATTCAAGGTTTCACCAACGTTGATAAAGTAAAATAAAAATTGTACAATCTCAGGGAGACCATTCAGCGCTCGAGTAAGCAGAGATAAGATAGTAAGAATAAATAAACACATAGGTTTAGTCCTTGCCCTTTATTACGTAGCATAGATATTCTAAAGTTCTGAATACGCATGATGTTAGCTCTTCAATAAAATATGAAAATGTCCACGTTCCTACCGGTAATTTTGTAGTTTTAAAGCTATAAATTAACCTTTCAACTCATACACTTAGAACTCATTCAAATAATTAGAAAAATATTATTGCGAAATAACAATCAAGATTATTATTTCATACAGAGTACAGTAATAAGTATCGTTATTTAAAATCATATATCACATGATTTCATGCTGCAACTTTCTCACATTTGCAAGTTTATCGCCTTTGTATTAATCTTCAATCATTGATATTTTTCTAATACTCTCAAGAACATGTTAGTTCACACAGATTAAACAGGAAATTAAACCGATTTATTATCAATATATGTAAAATATCGTTTTAATGACATTTTAATAAATTATAACTATTCTAAACGAACTAATCCCACATTTGTTATCTGTACTTTTTAATGTGGTGTGTGCTATATAATCAATAAAGAGGTATTTTTACGAGTCTGAGAGTTCCCCTTCATAATTCCCTTTCCCCATTTGCTAGGGTTGTGAAGGTCAGATCACAATCGAAAAACAAGTATCCAAACATTTCAAGGTCAAACTGAACCCCACCTTCAAGAGCCCTAAGCGTTTTTTTTTATGTACACAGCCTAAAATAAACAGACGCCGCTTATATAATGCTCGTACATCGGCCTTAGCTCAACGTATTCAAGAAAATGCTCTATATACCATGCAAGATTTCATAAACGTTCAATATAAAATATGTTTTTATATAGGATTTATTATTTCGCAATTCATTTAAAGTTTCTCATTGGCTACAAACTTACGACAACACTCAAGATGTTTGATTTTGCGACTTCAAGAACTTTAAATATTTAAACATTTTTATTTGCTTATTTAATATCAGATAAAGCGTTCAAACAAGTATGTGTGGTAAGGGAGTGGAAGGGTAAGTATTGACCCTCTTGAAGATGGATGGAATCACCTATTCATATCTAAGTATTCCCACTTGGCAACACATGAACGGGACCTTAACGACAGATAAAGGTGGAACGACTTTACAAATTAGATTACAGGTTTGAGCCCCGCCTTTCTAGAAAAATCCTCAAAACTTATGCAATAATTCTAAGGTTATGTCCACGTGGCGCAGCCGTTTTCTAAATTTATCACATAAAACTATATTATCAATTCATTTAAAGTTTAATGAAGACGTCTAGGTCAAAAACCTCGTATAAATTTTTGTGAAGCTTGTTTCTTTATCGTTTAGATGCATAAAATGTTGTAAAGCAGAACCAAAAGATCTAATTAAAATCTAATTAAAGAGCATTTAATGTTTAAGCGTCGGATTAACAAAATAATTTTGTGATATAATTGCAATCATAACTAAGCTTCATTTTATTGCAACGGAATTAATCATAAGAGCTCACTCATGTGGAGCATGAACTTGAAAAAGTTGCAATGACAATTTGTAAATTAAAAGATAATTTTTTATGTTTACCCAATATAAGTAAATGTTAGTATCAAGTAACGATCTGATCAATGTTTGTATTTATTATCGATAATAATGTATGTAAGGTAGTGTAGATCTATAATTTACATTTCATTGCAAATATTTTAGTTGAACATAAAGTAAGCGGGAAACGTTAAACATGACTTCAGTATTATGAAATAATGTACTGAGCTTTTTTTGTTAAAGATAGGACATTTGTTTCAAATGAGGCAACATTATACTTCAAATTCAAACGGAGCTAATGTATAGACCATTCGCCAAGAGACATAGTCACATGGAAAACTCTTAGAAAGCAATTAACAAAGTGAACTAAACTATTATAAGTCGATAAGTATTAAGTAGTAAAATATATTTTAAATATTTCTGTTATCAAAGCTCGACGGTTGCTTAGTACGATTTCACTACTCGGTCAATTAACATTCTTAGACGATATACATGAATACTAAAAATAAATGTTTCACTAAGAGTAATTTAGAGATAATAGTCAATAACAAGGTAGCGATTACTGAAGTGGTATGATACTTACTCTTCCGCGTTAAACGAGGCCAGTTCACGAAGTTCATCGACAATATATGTAATTGATTGCAATATACTTCAATTGTACACTAATATGTTAAATGCTAGAGCTTTCAATGAAAGCGAATCTAGCTTCATTTCACTCTACTTTACATATACATATGTACTCAATAACCGCTGTAATTATATTAATTGTAATAAAATAACAAAGGAAGCTCAAAAGTAATTATTACTTCATTTTCATGTAGAGTATAACTAACGTTTAACTGGAATGTAAAAATATGTAGCGTAAACTAATGTTGTCAATTCCGATCCCGATTACGACATTTTACATGTCTAAACACCATAAAAATCAAAAACAACCTTAATATCTGTCTTGCAGAATTTTATTTATTTACTTTCTGGAACGTCAAGATAAAACTGGATTATAAAAAATGTTTATAAGTGGTTGAATGTTTTTGTGAGCACCGCGGCATGGTCTGGTCTGAAGGCGACTTTTTGCTCGCGACAATCCTACCGCCGGTATATGTAGCTTATAGGCTTATAGCTTCCCCAGTCGTTCTGCGCCCCGAAGGCCGCCCGGTCGGGCCACAGATATGTGTCACTATAACACTACGCATACAACCATACGTCTTCGGTCTTCCCTTCGCATAACCTTCAGACGACGCGGACGCGCCATTGAAATAAATGACGCTCTAATTTATTTTGCAGTGTAAATGCGATCACAATTTATAAGCTATAAAGTTTAACATGATTATTAAATTTTTCAGTGTTCTATTTATTTTTATAAATTGTATCAACAGCTGTCTTGTTAGTTTTTGATATTATATTGCAGCAAATTTGGCGTAAAGATTTTATTATTTATGACCTGTTCATTGATACTTGTGCTTTAAATACCGATGCTTGACTTGATAAATAAGACAATATTCTGTATACTATACGTCTGGAACTCTACAATTTCTGAAAGTTCCCCTTGTATGTGAAATATATATAAACGTTTTTAATAGTTAACGAAGTGCGACATACTGAATTCCTTAATTAAGTCTGCCTTGAGCATGATTATGTTAATATATTTTAATGTTTCAATACATCGGTATCGTGTAAATAAGTTTGCGTGTCCTTGATTCAGGTTCAAGGCAAGCGTTAGGCGCGTAGACACCACAAAATTCTGTATCGAAGGTTTACGACCGGTTCGCCAATCAATTATCATACAAATGGGGTAGTTTTAACGAATCAACAGTGTCGTATCAGGACCTCCAGTCATATAAACACGTTGTTTTGATCATTGACACTTTATTTGTGAAAAAATACTACAAATTGCTTACAACTAACAATTTTTATTCATTTAGAGCTGACGACAGTCTTTAGCAAAATTGTAGTTACCTATTACTGAAAAAAAACCGTTCCTCTTAGTGTTTCTAAAATTTTAGGTTATTAACGTTATTGAAACTTAATATATTAGACGACATGGTGATGTGGTTTAATTGTTGTGTTTGTAACTTTCGAAGTATTTTTTGACGTGCATTAAATTATATTATAGTATGAATTTTATGGTTGGGTTTTTAACAAGGAGTCATTTTTGCTATTAACAGTAGCATGGGTGCAAACTTATAGTCAAGTCATAATAAAGTATTAGGTACCTATTTGTTGTAGCTAGACATTTACCACTAAACCTACCTACCTAAACTATTTTTTTAATCAATCGATTTGCTCTACCTTATTAAACGCAAATTTATATGATCTTAAATATGTTTCTAACAAACAATTTAATTCGAGAGCTATTATTACTTGGCATATTTTATTAATTTCTGCGAAACCTCCCCGAAGCAAACCTTCGTCACACCTGGCCAGGTTGTGACGGCCGAATGGGTGGCCAAATGCCAATTTGACATTTTTGACCTTCTAAAATATGTTTAAAACCAAATAGCATCTTGCCTTAGGGCCTTATTTGGTATATTAACGTAAATTCCTCATACAAAGAGACGAACATTTATAATATTAAAGTAATCGAACAGTAAAGATAACTAATTGATTTTATAAATATAGCGTTAATGCACAAAAACAGTTCTACAAATCAATTTTGACTTATTATAGTTGATGTTTAATTCGTTAAGATTTGGGTCACATCCCAATTTTGATTATAAATTATAATACTCATTTCTGATATACCAAATTTGTAAATAATTTACCTAATAACATTGATTAAGCTAACAATTTTAGCGGGAACTGATCATTTTAAATTATTATAAAAACAGTATTATACTACTAAACAGATAATTCGCTCATTTAACAAAGATCGCGTGCTAGCTAAACGCTATTGTATAATTTAATACGTTGTTAAATAATACTCTTCTCAGGTTAAAAACTTGTAATAACAGCTGAACCTGAGCCCTGTGCATAATACCTAACATACTAATTATCGTATCTTGCAACACCATGCCCTTATCGTAACAATGCAAACAGTTTCTGATTCCAAAGACTTTTTTCATATCTATATTCCGTCTTAGCTAAATAAACAAATATTTCAAAAGTAAAAACTAAAAAAAATATTTAAGAACCTAAATTGCTAGAGGTGTTATTTGTCGTGTATTGAAATTAAAAAAAAATGCATAAGACTAATAAAAAACATATGTTAATACAACGTAGACGTATCAATAGGTGTTGATCAATGATATTATATGTTGATGAAATAAAAAAATAATCAATTTAATTTTGACGGCTTTTATTCGCTATGTAAAGATAAGATTTAAAGCGATAGGTGGCAATTTTTTATGTAAACAATATTTTAACAGTCATTGTGACATTTCTTTAAATGCTTTTTATCTTCTCTGCTATATCATTTTACGTTATCTTCAAACGTCTATATAATATTGATAGTCATAAAGTAATCTTCACTTATAACATAATAAGTAGATATAATAAAATATAATCAGCCATGCGTCATTACCTACCACAAGAAACTAATATTCAATATTGTAACTAGTTAATCCTGAATGCGATGAAATGTGAAGCTTTGCGCTCTATTAAAGCTATAAATATTCTATTTTTAAGCAATAACCCTAATCTTCTACTTAAAACTTCAGTTAGCAACTACTTTCTTTGTTATTTGAACAAATCGAACAATTATTTTAAAAAATCCATATCCAAATGCTGAAATGGTTTAAAAAAAATTAGCAATGTCTACTATTGCTATTTTTTTTTGGGAAGTACGCGAACCTACAATAGTAAATGTTAAATAAATAAATAAAATAAATTATTAAAATCATCAGGTACATAGGTTCATTATTTTAAATAATTTTATCATGTGAAAAATATCCTATTCCTGAAATAATATTTAAATTAATTGACATAGTAAATAAGCATTCAACATAAAATTATATTGATTTCGCAAATATCTAAAAATTAACGATTACACAGTAATTCGAGACAGGCTTTTTGCTGAGTAATCTTCCGGTCCCACGACGTAGTTTTTATAATCACAACAATTGGATGTTAAAACCGCTAATTATATTGTACATGTGTCGTTCATTATTATTATAATTACATAAACAATTCGGACGATGTGTAATGTGGTTTTTGTCTATCCTCAAATATTTTCGACACATTTATTTATAATGGCAGTTTCATTAATTACTTTACAATTTTTATAATTACAATGCTTTAAGAGTTTATCATTGGAGGTCAGTCTTACTACGTTTACATCTATTTAGCTTCAAATATATTTTTTGCTTCAAGTAAAACGGGCTTGATTGAGTTTTAAAAGTTTTTAGAAAAATCAAAAGTTTTAAAACCACACCAACAAAGGTAAAAATCGAATGTAATAGTCGTCTATTTTTACACCATCCCAACCAATAAATTGAACTAGTTACAAATTAAACTAAAACATTTTTGCACAATCAATAACGTACGGCACTATATGTATATTTGGAGTTTCATACTTCTAACGCAATGCTAAATTAATAGTGCGATAAGCAATTTCAAAGTACCTGACCGATATCCATTAGCGTAGTTCTCAATAAAATTGTTAATTATGACCACAAAAAAACAACCTTGAATAAGGCTAGAGTAAGCGACCGTTTGAATATAAATACTATAACAAGTAGTTGAAAAATATTGAATATTGAACGATTCGGTCAAGTAGACGCACGCACGGCATGCGCATGGCATGTGTTGCAGCGGGATGCATCTTATGAAACTGCATATCGTATGCAATCAGTACTTGACCTCATAATCGAAATATCTCTTTATTGAAAAACTAGGCAACTTAGCAAAGAACTCGTAAAACGATTTAACTCGAATAATCCCGATGCCAATTTTTTAGGTTGAATATTGGTAAAGGACTTTTCAAAATAAATTTAAGATTATAAATTACTTATAATAAATAACCTATACCAAAATATACCTAGATGAATCACAGTGAAGTAATTGGCCCTAATATATGTTACGAATTACGATCGAAAAGATAAGTATGAAGCGATTTTTATTTCATAATATTGGACGTTTCATATAGGACGCTAGTTTATTGATTTTTGGTGTTTTTATACTTTGTTTGGTAAACAGATAAGAAATCCTACTATATTTTCGGCACGTAGTCGGAAATTTGTAACATGTTTACTATAAATTCTATAGATTACAATTATTTACACATGTTGTCCTGACTCATTCATAGATATTTAAAAAGATTTTTGACAGACCTGTCAAAAATCAAGTTTTAGGCTTGTCATGAGAATATTATTAATAAATTTAACGGCGTCATCCATAGATTAATATGCATCAAGTTTTTTTAAGTAGCAAGTAGCAAGTAGCAAGTTTTTTTTTAAATATTCTTCATTATATAGTACTGGCTGTGTATGGCAGTTTTCTTTTAGATATATCCATAGCTATGAAACCATCAAATAATTAAGCAATAAAACAATTTTGAAAATATTTTAGTCAAAGACTTTTAAATTTTATATAACAATAAGTTGACTACAACCATCCAACTGGAGTATAATTATCCAACGTCAAATAGTCATAAACAGAACATCTCTTATAGATTAAAACTTTGAGTATATTTCTTGACTTAACTAAATCAATACAAATTTAAGTAACGAAAATAAATTGTCATATTTTTGGTTTAAGAATACATCGATAAAGACAACAAAGTTGTCGCTTAAGTAATTATTATTTTCGCATATGACAGATAGAGTTACAATTATCCACATTCGCGGGAAGTAGTGAACTTTAAGTTACACCTGAAGCGTGCAAGTTACGGATGAATACGCGACTTCACTTAATTCATACTTAGCCCACCCTGAGCTACATAATGCTTGATGAAGGCTTCAACTATCACGTATAGTTATATTTAACGTCAATTATAAAGTTAGAAACTCAAGACACTTAAGTGCAGGTAGCATCACCTGCGCTTAATAAATAAGACTTTCGTGGCATCTTCATTACTATTTATCTACGAATAAGAAATAATAAGCCGTACCGACGCTGTTTACAATTACAACTATAACAAGTTCGAACCCAAAACACGCGATAATAGTGTAAAATGTAATCAACAGACATAATTCACAAGAAAAATGTCTGAATAATTTATAGTTTCCACTTGCAGTTCAGTTTTTTACATCCCGACATAACGAGTTTATCTTTCTAAGTTTATATTTTCAACGACTATTTGTATTAAACTATAATTAAGAATGAAAAATATTGTTCAAACATCTGTTGTAAACTGAAAAGAAATTGACGAAAAAAATACAATTGATACTTGCATCGTTTTTAACGCGAACATGCGCTTGATAAAAAATATATGTATCCGACTTGTAAAAAATGATTTAATTTTACAGAAAATATACATTCATAAAAAATCATAACTTAAATTAAACTTACCCAAAAGCTCTCCATATAGTACGAAATTATAAAAGAACCCGGAACAGACATGTCAACAAATAGTTCACAACAAGACTGAAAAGATGCACACGACGCTGTTTTTATATAAACACTTTTTACATACTAACATCACAATAGGGATTCTTTTTTTCGATAGTTACGTACAGTTTACGAAAGCCCGAACAGGGTTTCATAGCCGGCGCGTACGTAATGACTGAGGAGCGGCTGCTTCGGCGCGCCTCTATATACCTACATAACTACTGCTTCTTATTTAGTCTGTACGCTTGAATTCACGCTCTACATCCATGCATTAATTGTAGTGCATCTTGGAAACCGAGCTGTGGCCTGCTCGCCAACACACACGTCGATGGGAACCGACCACTTTCTTCCCTGCATCGGCATCGTTCCGCCTATCATTAAAGTGAGATGAGAAACTAATTAGTTCAAGGCTAAATACCAGTCAGTGGATGGCATTAATCACACACTGCAAGTGATATGATCATGTCTTGATTCATCGTGAATCATTTTCTATTAAACTCCTCACATTGTCAATCATGCTGTCGCATTTATTTTGATAAGTATGCTTTGACGTACGACAAATGTTAACACTTTAGTCTTAAACTTAATCTGAACAATTATTGGTGATTGGAATGCTATTATAAAATTTTTTAAATGGTCTTATTTAACGAATAATTTACATTTCACTTATTACACTTAAAAGTGTGAAGTTGTGCTTTCATTTGAACTACATAAGTCATAAATACTTCCTTATATACTAATTGAATGTCCAAGTTTTTAATATGAAATATAATCTTATATTATATATTTTATTACAATTGATTTCGGTATAAAGTCTAAGTTACTTTAAAACCAGAATTAATTAAAATAGCTGGATCATTCAAATTTCATTGATATCCGAGAAGTGTCAATAAACTTCTTAAACTTTTATCATTTCACGTGAATGCCCTGGCAAAATATTTTTTCCTAGAGATTAAAATTAATGTTTTAATTGTTTGATAATTCTGTTCCTATTATTATGTTGTAAGTTATATTAGCAAATGGCCATTTATTTTTATATGACCACACTCTACATATCGATGTTATTAATGTTTCATATTGTTTATAATGTAGTTCATTGGCAGGCGACAATATAATCATAGAAAAAATATTTACCGATTTTCTTTACTTTTATATGTAGGTATGCAAGATTAGAATGTTCTGAAATATTGCACATGATACATATAAGGTTATACTATTATTTTTTCCTTCTTAACCGTAATATTGTGATATCGTAAATTATACATTAACATGATACGTAATACATGAAAAAATGTATTAGCCATCAATGTGTCATCCAATCTAAGTCAATTTGACTAGCCAATTGGCTAGGCTTTCAGTTTCAAGGAATTTTGAAACGAATATTTAGATTGAAAACCTGACAACAAATTTGGAATATTAGGACCAGCATTCCCTGAGACATTCATTAAATCGTTGATTTATATTCTAATTAACAATGATCCTTTATCTAATTCATTGTTCGATCATCAATCATCATCATCGAGTAAGGCACCATATTCGCAAAGTCCAGAATACTTGTTTGACCCTTTTCAGCCACATGAGTCTTCATTTGGTTTAAAGTGTAAATTATATCTTATTATTATATAAGTCATAAATTATAATATAAATATATACCTATATGCAAATGTTTATAAAAATGTATAAATGTGTGGACGTATGGTTGTTTGATACTTCTTCACTCAAAACAACTGAATGAATTGAACTCAGTTAGTTTAGGCAGATAAAAGCATAGATTAATTCGCAGGATATTGTAGGCGAACTACTACTTAGTGATAATCGCGGGTTATAATCAAAATATCAAAAGTTAGAAACGTTTCCCAGCTTTCCCACTTTTAATAAGTATTGTAAAGTCTACCTTTTATACCACAAAATTTAAATACAGAAAGAAAAAATAGTTGCTACAGAAATAAAAAGTTTGTATATATTTTGAACAGTTATTATAGTTTATTAATCCAATACAAGTAATACATTGACAAGATATAATATTAATGTGCCCTTAAAAAGCGCATCTATTTACTTATATTAATTAAGGCCTTTTATCAAGGCAAAAGATAGTTATAGTATTTTAACTGGTTAATAAAAACTGTCAATAAAGTAAGTAAAGGAATAATATAAATACGATTTACGGAAAAATATCAGCTGATTTAAAGACATCACTACGATCCTGCCATGGCGAGACATGACAAACCTATAGGTATTAGTACCAAAATGCAACTTGAACCTACAGCAACATTAATAAACTATTTTATTTTTGTTACAAGCGGTTCTGTTCCATTTTGTTGTATCTCAATTTAAAATAATTTTATAAATCCTGACATGTACTTATAGATATTTAGAAACAAAACAAAAAACACCAATAAGTCAATCAGGTTATACTTACACCAAAATGCAAATAATTTAATAACCTCCAATAAACAATTAAGCGCTATACATAATTTATCAAATGGCATGTCAATACAAAAACCTATTATCGAATACAAGTTAGTCAATTTAAAAGCTTTTAGATAATATATGACTGCCAAAAGTGTATGTGATTTATGGAAATTGATTGTTTAAAATGTTCAATTGGCATATATTTGTAGATGGCTCAAATTGGAAATAATAACTTTTTCATTTTTATCCTTCATATTTTTGAGTATGAAAGCCATAGAAGAATTAAGGAATCGTATTGTTAGGCTTTGATGATACTAACATTAATTCCAAAGCGACCAAGTACGATAACTTTAACTTAGTTTTTTTAAACTTTTATAACAGTTTTTAAGAAATTTAACCAGTCCTCGTAGATTAAAAAACTCCTTTTTGTGTCGGGCTTACGTAGCGTCTGGTCACTACCGACTTTTAAATCGAAACCCCCCGTTTTTCCATCAGAATAAGATCCTTC
>JADANM010003353.1:4265277-4342917 GCA_026213755.1 Eurema hecabe
CACGTTGCTTCTTATTACATTGACATTGGCAAATAGCTAAACGCTAATGCCATAATATAAGAAAGAAAGAAGAATTTTATTTGTCAAAATCTACCACTGTCACTTGTCATTTTATCATGTGTCATATCGCGTGGATCGCGTCGTTTTTCGATTGTGATTGAAAACAAAAAGTTCTCAATCAAATTTTAAAAATACGATTTTAGTATAAAGTTTTTTGCTAAAAGTAAAATAAAAACGATAGTTCAGTTCGCTAGAATAAATAATGTTATTTACTGCGAATAGTTCAAAGTAAGCTAGAAAAAACGATTACTTATAAAATAAGAATCAACTATGGAAGGACCAGGAATGAGTTTATTTCAAGGTGCTCCAAGCATACATATTAATAACAGTGTTCAAGATAGGTTAGAGGAACAAGAAGAGATTGAAGATCAAAAAAGACGGAATGAGGAGGTATTTTGTATAATAAGGTAGATGTCATAAAATAAATCCTAAGATTGTTCAACAATTTCTATGTTTTTAGCTTAAACGTGAACTTGCAAATGCTTTTGACGGTTTTTTGGATGATGACGAGGCCAGTTCGGTAAACAGTAGTGGTAATTGTACCTTAGATCACACACAATCCAATGGTAAATATCCTATTCTCCAACATATTTTAGTAATATGAAGAAACTATGCTTATATAATAAATAACTTTGAGATTTATCATTTTTTAAGGCAAGCAACATGCAAGGACTGGTGGATTACCCACATATATTGAATCCATCAATAATCTCAAAGAAGTTTTGCCAGTATCGGATTCGCCAAAAGGCTACAGTGAAACTCCTAAAAGCCATCATATTCAGCATTTACGACATCAAGACGAACCAGTGAAACTTCAATACAGTCCATATGGTGCTGGAGATGGACAAAACCACTACTTTCAACAGGAAAATCGAGGTAGAACGTCTGTCATTATTATATTGTATTTTATAGTTATGCATAGTATTATAGTTACTGAAAACATGTATGATTGTTTATTTAAGTTTTTTTCTACTGGTTATAAGTATCAAATATATAAAGAGTTCTATAATATTTCATTTTGTAGACCACCATGCTCATCTTAATGGTATTAACAATTATGGAGCAGGACAGAGATATAACATGGATTTTGAAAAGTTGAAAGTAATGTATGAGGTAAATTTAATTAGTTATTACTGACAGGGATTGTGTGTATATGCAATTTTATTAATTTTACTGTTAAACTTGGAAGTGTGTCGTCTACTCCATTAATTTAATTTTTAGGCAAAAAGATTTTTCATGTGTATATCTCATTTTAGGGTAGAGTCAAAGAAATAGAACAATATGCGGCTCAAATGAAAAATCTCGACAATGAGATAGACAGTCTCCGAGCGCGATTAGAGGCAGCAGTTCATGATAAGGACAAATCAGAACTTTCTCTACAAGAGGCTCATGCTTTGCTTGGTAAGATAAAATTAAGTCATTTTCCTGAAATCTAGGAATAAGTTATATAATTTTCATTGCTTAAGTTTAATAAACTTTATTAAGTTATAAAGCATTCAAAATGTTCTTTGTTCTTGTTCATTTTGGGTAAAGATAACAAAAGCTCTATTTAGTTTGTGAATAATCTATTTGATTATGACGAGATAATTGAATACCAATTCATTTCAGCTTCAAGTAAGCAACAAAGTCTAAAGTTAGAGCAGGAAGTTAGTTTGTTGAAAAATAAGTTGATAGAGAGTGATAGAGACAAGGAGCAGCTGAGTCTAGAACTCCGGGCCGCTAATATTAGTCTCCAAGAGGTACAACAACGCTTGCACACTATGCAGGTAAATTTACTATTGAAAACAGAACTATATTATTGACTAGCCGCGCCCCGAGGTTTTACCATGTTTATGATTTATGAATGTAATATACACATAAACGTTTCTTTGAAACACTATCTGATATAAAAACTACATGACAATTAGTTGCATAGATATAAAGATTTAGGCACACATAGACACAGACACGGACAGACAGATGAAAGCAACTTTTTTATACTATAATGGTTACATAACTGGTATGTAGGTCCTGTAAAAATAATAATGAAAATCAATTAAGCAATTGATTAGACTTATTTATTTAGTATTCTGTAAAAAATTTAAACCTATTGTTTGGTTAAACGTTTTTATGACGAATTTAATAATATTTTTTAAACAAAGGTGGCACATTCACATGATACTGACGCACTGTTTAGAGAACAGCAAGACAGACATAGGGAGGAAATTGACAGAATACAAAATGATTTAATGAAAACGAAAAACAGACTGGATGAAAAGGTATTTATTGTTTTACATTTTATTTTTTACCAGCTGTATTCCCCTGTTAACCATTTACATTTTTTTTGTTTTTGCTTTTCTATGATAAACCAGTCTTAAAATTTTACCTCTTTACTAGTATATCACTTACCTTAGCTAATAAGTTGAAACATATCTGAATTGTTTATATCATATCATGTGTATCAATTATTATTATTATTAAACACTTTATTATATACACTTATCAGGACAGGGAAATAAAAAAACTTGAGAAGAGATGTATGGAGTGTGAAAGAGACAAAGAAAATATACTAATGGAGAAAGGTGCTACAATCAATAGATTAGCCAATGAATTAGAAGCAGCTCAGAGTAGACTTGTGAGTGGAGAGACAGTTAGACTTAAGGAGAGAGTGAATCAATTGACCAGCGAGAGGAATTCTTCAAGAGAACAGGTTAAAGAACTTGGGGTGAGTTCTCAAGAAAAGTAAAATTTTTAGTTACAAGAATAGTAGACAATTATGTATACATACTTACAAATATGTAATTTTAATTGATCTAATTTAGAAGTTGTAAATTTTTAGATGAATGTAACCTATCAAAGTTCAAGAATCTTTTACATTGTACATATGTATAAAAAAATCATATAATGAGCTTTATTTCAACCATATAAGTAAGCGAATAAAAAAATGTGCTTTTTTATAGAATAAATTGGAAGTAACAGCCCAAGAGCTAGTGCTATGTAGAAATACACTAACAAATTTTCAACGGGAATATGATTCTTGGAGGTCAACCCTTAATCAAATTCTCCACGACACTTTACCAGATAATAATTACAATATAGGTAATATTCATTTTATAAGCTTGACTTTGTAGTAAGTGTTATATTTACATTAGAAAGAATTTACATACAAATTTTCAAATCCCGCAGCCCTATTTATTTCTCTTATGTAATATATAAGAGATATCTTTCCCAAATGTTAAAATAGGTATGTACCAAACATCGAAATCTGGTCAGAGGTACAAGCGTGAAATCGTAATAGATAGTTATTTTCGAATTCATAATATTAGTGGCGGTACTCACAACTTGTTTTTATAATAAAATAATTTAATACTTTTTTATTAATGAACAGCTGATCCTCCATCTCCTGGAAAACTAGCAACATTAAAAGAAGTATTAAGTCGTTACAAGCAGCAAATGCAAAAAGTTAGCCAATTGCAAGAAGAAATTACCAAAAGGTTTGATTCCAATATAATATTAGCAAAATAGAATAAGTTCCGCCAAATTTCATGTTTAAAAACCGTCGATCTCCATTTGTTAATAGTCCTGATACTGTATATCAGTACTTTTCAGGCAAAACTTGTTCATAATATAGTATTTTATAATACCATAAACCGAGTTAATTTTTCAATTGGAAATAACAATAACTATACCTAATACTGTTTATTCTGTACTTAACTATTTTTATTTTTTTTTGTATACCTAAACATTTCAGAGAGAAAAGACTAGAATACCATCGCAAGCAAGAATCCGATCTGCGATCGAAGCTCGAGGAACAAAAAGGTATCGAGATGCAGTTGAATTCACGGGTTGCCGTGCTCCAGAACAAGCTGCAGCTACTCGGAACCAGGTCAGATGGGGACCTGGATATGTGTCGACAGAATGAATTGCTGCTGAGGGAGCTTGATGAGCTACGGAATGAGATGAGGAATGTACGTAGACATTATACATATATAAAATATACAACCACTATTAGCTGTTAGATTTGCAAAGATCATGAGTGGAGATGGATTAGTTACATAAAAGTAAGAATTTTCCTTTTCATGGACGTTTCAACGCAATGCGTAACGTACAAGCTTTGCAAATGCGTTTGTTATTATTTAGTAAAATGATCGGCACTTGTTGGTTTAGTCTTATGTGTATCAAGCCTTTTATCTTTCACAATGATAATGCGTTTATACTGATTTGTAAATAATAGAAGTACAATATATTTTATTCATATTTTCTTTGCAGTTAGAGCTTAAGTATACTGAGTTGGAGATGGACTATGAAAAGCTGAAAAACGAGAAAGGTAGTCGGGCGTCGTTGGTCCAGGAAGCTAATGCGGATTTGTTACGAGAACTCGAGAAATACAGCACTCAGTTAAAGGATACACTTAAAGAGAACGGAGAACTGAAGACATTATACTTACAGGTAAGGTTATAAATAAAGAATAAAAATATAATAATATAAAGAAAAAATGTTTGACTGTTTCTGAGGAACCTCATACAACAACAAGTAAAAATATAATCATGTTTATTAAATGATTATATTAAGAATTTATATTTTATACCATAGAAATAAAATAATCACCCTTGCCCTTTATAATGCAGGTATGTAGCGCTAGAGATTCAGTTACACGAGAATTAAAAGACGTCCGCTCGAACATTCAAAGAGAACGCGACGATTTTAAATCGCAAGAGAAAGACTACATAGAAAGAATAGAAAAAGAAAAGAGACAAGCTGAGAAACTGACAGCGGATCTGAGTAACGCGAAAGAAGAAATAGAAAGAGCTAATAAGAGAATATCTGAGTTACAGAAGGAGTTTACGGACAAACAAAAGGAATTTACTGATAAATTAGATAAGTATTTGCAAGGTGGGTGTGTTTATTAAGTTTTATTACTTATATTGCCTTCTTAAGTTAATTATGATACTAATAGGACCTCAATATTTTTTAATTATTAAATAATGCTCTAAGAATTGTATGAAGTTATTGTTTTAGATGAAAAATGTGCAATGAGAAAGGAAATAGAAGGGTGCCTTCAGTGTGAATCGCAACGGAAACACATTAAATACTTAGAGGAGCAGCTCAATAAATGTAATGTTAAATTAGGTAAGTCTCGTGTTTTTAGTTATAATTATCCAATATTGTTATTCTATGTGTCTGTTCCAATTTTAATAAAACTTTTATTTTATTATATGACCATTTCTGATGTTATCCGAATTAAAATTTTGCATTAATTTAAAAAAATCGAATTTCAGCCGCTCAGGAAAGCAATGAAGTTCTTATCAAAGAGCTCAAAGGCAAAGCTGAATTCTTCCAAAACTATATTATGGAGCGATTCAAAAAAATTCAAGACCAAAGGAATGTTGCAACTAATACTGAAAACAATGAGCCAGGAGATATTGATTCTAGTATTGACAAAGTAGTGCAGGATTGTGACGATGCAATAGCAGCTAAGGTATGATTCCCTTTTACTAGTTAAAAATATAGTAAGAAACCTTGCTACTTATATTTTATTTTATTATTTATAATCTAACACACAACAGCTAGTGCTGTTGCCCGCGACTCCGTCTGCGTTGACTTTTAAATAAACTGACCCCCTTACCTCCTTATTTCTCTAGACCATCTGTGTATCGAATTTCATTACAATCGGTTCAGCGGTTTGGCCTTGAAAGCATAAAATTATAAAAAGTTTCAACCCCTCGCGCAACCTTTTGGAAGTTAATTAAAAAAAAAGTAGCCTATGTCCATCCCCATCTATGAACCAAATTTCGTTCTAATCGGTTCAGTAGTTTTAGCGTGATGGAAAGACAGACAGAGTTACTTTCGCATTTATAATATTAGTATGGATTAAAATTTTGTGACTTTGTTGGGGATTAATCTCTTAATCTACCAAACCATTTTAAAAATTCTTTTGCTAGTACTGAAGGTCATAAATCGTAAGTGAAAATACCTCAGGAAATGAGTCACAACCAGTTATTAATAACTGAAGTCAATCTCATGACGGAATTCATTCTAATTTATTTGAACATGTTATATTTCTAATTTAATTAATAAGCAAATATATACTATATTTCAGACATCGTTAATGATGAAGGAGAAAGCTATACGCGATCAAATAGCGGAAAAGTTCACTCTAGAAATAAAAACTATAGAAATGAACTGCGCGCGCCGCGTCAACGAAATAGAGAAGGAACAATTAGCTGCCGTTACCAAACTCAAAGATTTGCTCGAGAGGAAAGCGAAAGAAGTCGATACGTTAAAGGAATTCATACTATCCGAGCGATCTAAAGTCACCCAGATATTGGAAGCTAAAGAAAACGAAATATCAGTTCTGATCAAAGAACATAATCAGCTGAAAGTCGAATGTGACAAAGTTAAGGATGACGTCCTCGATTGGCAACATAAAGCCGATAGGTATAAGGAGAGGTTGTCGAGATTAGGATCTTTGGAAGACGTATTAAATAAAGAAAGGGAGGATATGAAGCAGAAAACTTATTCTTCTGCGAAGGAATGTCAGAGCTTAAAGATAAAATTAGTTGAGCTGCAAACGCAACTGGCTCAGCTCGAGCAGAAATACAATAAGCTGCAGAGTGATCATCAAGTGATACAGGATAAATATAGAAACGCTAAGAAAACTGTGTACACATATAAGGTTAGTGGTTGTTACAGGCTAACTGTGTTTAAAAATTTGAGTATTTTGTATTCTGTCTGTCTCCTATTATAAATAAAATCTAAAGTTTTGATGTATTAAGAAATATTACTACTAAGGAATGCATAATTATGTTGATGTTGACATAATATGTTGATCACAAAAGTGTTCATTGTGTCGATAAAATAACCGTTTCTAGATTTGTGATTCTGTACTATATTCAACCGCAACACATAGTAAATTAATATTTAACTATTGCATCGGGTTCACAAGTAATAATCCCCCAAATTTAAAAATAAAATTTAAAAGAAAGTTCAAGTAGAAAAATCATTGATCTAACATTATCGGGTGTGTAATGATAGCGGTAAAAATATAGCACCTTATATTCTTTTAATCTAATAATCTTGTACGACACGCAGGATTACATGGCGAAGAAAGACGCGCATATAAACAACGAGATGAACAGAATTCAAGATGAGTACAGGAAAATATTTGTGAAGCTTCAGAATCAGATCAACTACCACGTGAACTGTCGCGTGCAGGAGGAGAGGCGAGGGACCAAGTCTCAGCAAGAACAATACCAGCCGTATGACGTAAGATCATTACATAATATAAAACAAAGTCGCTTTCTGCCGTCTGTCCCTATGTATGCTTAAATGTTTAAAACTACTCAACCGTTTTTCTTGGAGTTTTTTAGCAGATACAGCGATTCAATGGTTGTACCGTGGGGCTAGTTAATACATATATCAAACTAAAGATACAGTTTGTTTGTTTGTTTTAACGTACTAATATTTGTCACTAAGGTCGGACTTTGAAAAATCTTTTTGTATGTGATTACATTTATGAAAGTACAGTGTACAAAGTACAAAGTACAGTGCTATTGACCATCAAACAATTTATTTAGTACATATGTACTCATACAACTCAGAAATTGGCTTAAGAGCATTTTTTTACTTTATTATAAAACTTGCAACAAGATTTTGACAAATAACTTTATGCCAAGTTTATTTGGGCTTTGGTTAATTCTTAGAATTAACTGATTGTAATTGCGTTTTTCAGTGTACAGAAAAAATTAACAAACTCAATGAAGATTTTGCAAAACTAGCTGAATCCAACTTTAAAGATGGAGACCTCAACAAGTGACATTTGATTTTATATTTTACTTTAAATTCCATTGACCACAATCTCAATACAAATCATAATATGGTAATATCTGAGTAAAATTTAATTATAAATTATTATAAATAATATCACTAATTGAGTTTAGAATAAAATTCTACAAACCTTTAAAGGGTAGAAAAAGGTTATGCATTGTATAAATGATTACCTATAAGAATTATAATTCAGTATTTTATTTAAGATTCGTTTTAAATATTTTTTTGTGAATTGAGACAAAATACGTACAAAATAGTTGCTAGTTTAAATGATCTCTATAATACATAAATATTTTTATAATGTGTGAATAAATCGTATTTAATATGTATGTACAAATTTAGATTATAAATTTGGGTTAATATAACAATACTGGCAAAAGTATTGGAAATATTAATAATAAATCAATAGCAACAAATGGCAAGTATTTAATGGTTTAATTTTAACATTAACATTCGTGATTTAAATGGCGCATATACTTTAAACATGTACAAATATAATGTTTGTATGTTATTTTTTATTTCCTTAGAAATATAAATGGTTCAATGTCACATGATAAACTTAGAAAATATTTTTTACTATGCTATATTTTAACCAGCAGCAATTACTTAAAATTTTTTAAGTAATTGCTGCTGGTTAAAATATAGCATATAAAAGGGTATTAAGGTAATGCTAATTTAAATTCATAGTAATTAAACTATATGAGACCGTCACAACACTTTTGATTACAACAAAATCTGTAATATTGTATATTCTATGTCGAACTGTGCTCTAAAAGTAATTATTAGTTTTAAGATTAAAAAATAGGGTGCTTAATTAACATATTTCTGAACTTAATTTTTTATACAAAATTGATTAAATTAAAAATATACATTGAACATAATACTAAGTATTCAAACAGTATTGTATCCTTAAATTAAAATGTTGATATTTTTCTACAAAATTTCGCAATGTCCCAAATTTTATATATTCTAAATTTTACAATCTTAAAATTTGTTATGTTGGGAAATGCTCTCAAGTACATTCCTTTTCTAGATTAATAAGTGCATTCGTTAAGGGTACTCCAAAAATTCACTTATTATAAGTAACCTGAAATTAATGGTAACTTCTCTGTGATATAAGCACACAAATATGTATTTTCTCAAATATCTAAACATTCCTGTTTATTCCATTTTTACGTCAACTTCAGTTAAGTTCAGTACAATTAATTAAGCGTATCGAATTTATTTGTTATTGCTCAATTGTTAAATGATTATAATTTACTTTGTGTTATTTTTATCGATAATAATTAATTGTATACTTTTTAAGCTTATACTTATCTAGAACTGACTTGATTGTAAATAAAACTTCAACTTAATAATTGTTTTATTTTTTAATGTAGTATTTAGAGGGTACGAATGGCATTTTAGCAACTACACAGGAGACATCTTTATTTCGTACGTTCACTTTTATTTCTGTGCCGACTTTTTTAAACTTCTCCTGAACATATCCCATTCCAACGTTGCCACCCAATGAGGGGCTGGGACATCCACTAGTTATATTTCCAATAATTTCACCATTTGAATTCTTTAAAATAGCGCCTTTCCTAGCTGGTGCTCCCGTTTCCATCCGAATACCTACCCTTCGTTTATTAACCCCTTCTTTAATTTGGCGTAGAATTATTTCTGCCCCGGGAAAATTAATTTCACCTCGTCGCCTTTTTGCAATCAACCAAGTCAAATTAGCTTCTACCGGGGTAACAGTTTCATCAATATCATTCCCATATAAGCATAAACCTGCCTCTAAACGCAACGAATCTCTTGCTCCTAATCCAGCTAATTTTACGTCGTTCGATTCTAATATGGCTTCGGTAACAGCATCTGCTTTTTCAGCCGGAATCGATATTTCAACTCCGTCTTCTCCTGTATATCCACATCGAGTCATTCTGCACTCTACATCAGCTACTAACCCAATTTTGCTTGTCATAAATATCAAATTATCCAACGAAATATTTGTCAACGGCTGCAAACTTTTTGCAGCTTTGGGTCCTTGAAGCGCAATAAGCGCCCTTTGGGAAACATCATAAAAATCTATAACTACGTCTTTTTTATTTTTGCGATATATTTCTGATGTCTCTAGCATGTGTTGCTTATCTACATCCAGTCTCCCAGCGTTGGAAACTATATAAAGTTGGTTTTCATTAACTTTAGTGACTATCAAATCGTCGATAATTCCACCTTTATCGTTTAAAAACACTGTGAGCGAACTTGATCCATCTGCCATGCCTTTAAGATCGACGGGACAAATAGATTCGAACCAGTCGATGCAGTCTTTACCGTATACGTTTGTTTGTAACATATGGGAGACATCAAATATTGAAGCATTACTTCTTGTAAAGAGATGAGAAGACGAAACGGTCATATCTGAGTATTGAACTGGAAGAAAGAATCCAGCAAAATCAACAATTTTGCCCCCACGTCTCTCGTGCAATCCATATAAAGGTGTTTTTAAAGCTTTTTTGCTCACATCGCTATATAAACGCACATTAAAAGTTGCAAGTAAAACCTTTTTTGAACACAAATTGTTTCTGAACATTATGATGCCGTTTTTCATGTATTTCACTGACCTAAGTAAACTCTTAACTGGCGCTCTTATCTTGGTTCAATTAAGAGCAAGGGTCAAGAAGGGAGATAAAGCAACTTATTTGATTACATAGTCATTTTGCTTGAATTACTCACTTTATTGTTTGAATTACGTAAAGGATTACAGGTTGTTGATACAAATATTGTGTTTAAACATAGTCTGTATATTTATAAAAAGGAAATAGGAGACAGAAACAAATATAAAATATAAAACTATTTATTATCTAATTACTACTAGCATTATTTTTAACAATATCCATATAATCCTCATATGTCAAAAGTTCTTTTTTTGTTGCATCAGAAATGGCAATACTCGAAAGCATTATTGCAATAAACCCATCAGAATCGGGTTTTTCTTTTAATAATTGGGGGTTGGAGACAAGTTCTTCATTCACTTCTATAAGGGTGCTCTTCATACAACAAGGTACTACAAAACTAGAACCATCTTCATATTCAACTGTACATATTGTAGACTTAGGTATCAACATTTGCCCACCTTTCTTACTTTTTCCTTTCACAGAATTGCTCAACCGATCAATATTGCCTACAGAAAAATTCAACTTATATTTTTGGTTACTCTTAAAAAAAAAGTGACTTGGTGCCAAACATAGTAAAGCAATTCGGTTTGAATGGAACATTATCATAATATCATTGTTCTTAATACCATTAACATCAATTATGAACCTTTTAGTAAAGTATCTATCAGTGAATGATTTATAATTGTTTCTGCTGTCAAGATCAATTGACTCCAAGATGTTGCACCCCATTATTATATTTTTTTTAGCTTAGATTGTTTTCTCTTTCTTGTTGAGCCAATATTCTTGCACGTATCGCAGCGTGTTTCTTTATTGATTCCTCATAATTTTGTTTTTGGCGGCGTAATCTTTCAGCTTTTAGACACCGTCGCATATCACGATCATAATCATTACAATAGCCAACAAATTTTAAAAATGAATGCTAAAAAAAAATCAAACATCGATTATTAACATTCTTTGTAAAACATCATATGATAAATATGACAACAGTAAAATAAATAAACATTTGCGTATAAGTAAATCAGATTTCTAACCTCCACATGACAATCTTGCAGTTTTTTAATGAGGACATTGCACTCATCAGTATGTAAATGCGGAGATAAATCTGTGTGCATCACGAAACCTAGCCTTGTAGCTCAATATATAATAATATTTACTAATAAATAAATTAAACTTACTTGTTGTAACTATTATAATATTTTTATCAATTTTCAATGTCTAGTGTCGATATTCTTTTTTTCAGTTTTCACTGTCAGATTATCAAGTGTCAAATGTCAAGTGTCATATGTCAACAATCGAACTCTAAAACAGATATTACAAAATTAACTTATTCATAACTCAAACCTGATTGGTTTGAACGTCTAGGAAGTTAGCACCACACTTTTAAGATTTTTAAGTTTTAAAAATTTCTCCGTAAGTATCGCTTTCACAGTAATGCCGTTTTGGAACAATGAAGAACAAACCTAGCACAACCCGGAACAACTTTAAAAACTTAAAAATCTCAAAAGTGTGGTGCTAACTTCCGGGACGTTTGGTTTGAGTATAAGTAATAACCTTTTTTTTTACGGGGGGAAATCCTCTTACAGATACCGCGTCCTCCTCGGGGGAGGAGGAGGCGGTTATGTCGGACTCGCCTAAGATCGGCCACTACCGACTAAAACCCACCGGTGTTCCGTCGCGCACCCTTGCGGGGGCGGACTCGCTGAGGACGCACGAAGCAATCTGCCGCGAGCCCGCCAGGCGCCGGCTTAGTGTGGCCGCCCCTACCACCGGGCGGGACGTAAGGAGCCCTCCTCCACGTCGTGGTGTGCCCGGAACACATCACAACAAGCGCAGGAGCCCCGTTTGGTGGGCGGCGCGGACCCCCGTCCACGCCACCCGTATAAGTAATAACCTATGACAATATATTATAATCATAATAAAATTTTATATACTATAACTTTAGTTGTGAAAGATGTAGAAGATATATAATAGTAGTAGTTAAAGATATATTATAAATCAAGAATTAAACATAATTATTTTAAATGCATACTAATAATAATTATTAAACGGCAACGTAATAAATAAATGTGTAATAGGAATAAATTTTAAGGAAACCTCTCCTAACCTCCTAACCTAAGGAGCCATCAATCAAAGAAAGAAAGAATTTCACCCGTATAAGTATAAAGGTAATTCCTTATACTAAAATAATAATATAGACAGAATGTCGTGCACTTAGACTCAAGGTAATTCACAGTTATCAATTAAATTTTAAATTTTAAATTGTATGTAGGTACATATTATTGTAACAAATCTCGAAATTCCCATAATGCGAACCGTTGCTGTAGTTGTAACATTAAACGTAACGCATTATTTGCTTAATGTGCCCTAGTATTATAATCGGAAAACTAGGTAATTACCCATTTAAAAATTGTCCATCCAATGTTATGAAACTCTTTCTTTGCGTGGTTCGTTTGTATGTTCGTACTTCGTTAACTTAAAGGAATACTCGAGAAATATGTATGTACGTATATAATTTTAATTGCAATAATCAGAATTTATTGAAAACAATTGCAGACGTTTTTACGTCAGTAGGTGAAATAAAACATTTGTTTATAGTATTATTTATTACTTAATAGTCAAGTCTTAATCTAACCAAGACATGGGTAGAGACCGCACTATAATTATAATGCAAGTTGATTTTAATTATAGTACACTAGTTCACTTCAATAAATAAAAGTATATTTCACTAAAAAACTTTAACATAATGACTAGATTAATAAAAAAATACGTTCCGCCACAGTACAGATTACAAGGTGTTAATAAGGATGCAGGAAGTAGTCCGTTTCCGCTAAAGGTATCTACGAAATCAAAATTAAAATCTTAACACAAATTCACGTCACATCATTCACGTCAAGAACAATGAACAAGCGAGTATTTAAGCAAATAAATATAAACAACGAATGGATACAAAAATGCGTTTTCTAAACAAAAATCGTCGCCCAATTAGTAGAAGAAATGCAAAATGTGCCCAAAAGCTGGGTCAACCAATTCGCTAATATAAAAAGCGGGTTTTTTGGTATGGTTCGTTTCAACTCTTGGGCATGCCCTGGGGAGTGGCGGTCTCGACCATCTTCTTGTACTTCCCGACGAGTTCGGGCAGGTCGTACGCGATGGCGACGTCGAGCTTGTTGATGGGGCAGCCGCGGAAGTACGTGCACGTGGCTGACAGCTGCTGGAACTCGTACAGCGGGTTTAGCCGGAAGAAGTCCCTGTACGTCTCGGGGTCGGGGAGGTCATACCTTTAAAATATAAGAGATATGTTTTGATATATTTTTACCACAACAAAAAAAAATATTATTTGACATTCACACTTCAATTGTCATTTAATCACCCAGCAGCAAAAACAGTTTAGATCAAGAACATTAAAAGATCGCTCAATCGATTAAAAATAGTGTCTTATTTACGAAGGGAAAAAATATTACAGCATTAAACTTATCCAATTAAGTACCTACTTTAAATACATTGTGCATAAATTTAATATCTACATTTAACCGCCCTTTAGAACGAGTAATTGAAATGAATATTTTCAAAGATATTACAAATTTAATATGCGGCCGGTTACCGATATATGAATATTGTATATAAAGTCAATTTATTTAAGTATAACAATATAAAATCCTTCAAAATATAATCTGTTGAACAACAACTAAACAATAAATTTAAATTATAGAAAATACAATAAACACGTAAAATAATGTATAATATAAAAATGAATCGCGAAATGTGTTGGTAAGCGCATAACTCGATAACAGCTAAACCAATCTAAATAATTCTTTTTTTAGAATAACCCTGAATATTCTAGGATGGTTCTTAAGAAAAAAAAGCTATGCGTAGGAATAAAGATACGGGTAGGATTAGCACAGCGCGAACGAAGTCGCGTTGGGCCGTCTAGTATGCTATAAAACGATGTTCGTAAGTTAATGCGCATCATCATATTTTCTATGATTTGGTGATCGTTTTGTACATTGTTCGTATAATGTTTAGTAACAAAAACAGACCAATTACTGACCTAGAGATATTAGTAAGAGTGCTGAGACCCTCGTAGATATGATAGTTTTGTGGATTCTCGATGATAGCGTCGGCGATCAGCTTCTTGTTGCCGAATATGGTCTTGTGATTGTAGTAGGTCGTGAGATAGCAGTCTACCATCTTAGCATGGTTCCTAACGCGCACCTTCAAACAATATTAAATGAGTCAGAAACAAAAGAACGAAATAAACATATTGAGGAAAACGGAAAAGCAAACTTTGCTCTATAATATTGCTGCAGTAGTATAATTTTCATTATATATTTAAATAAAAAACACTTAAGAAAAGTTTAATAAAATCCGGTTAATCACTAGAAAAAAACAATGTAATTGAATATTCTGATTGATATATCAACAAACTTACGGCAAATCTTCTAGCACTGGCAATCTTGTTCTCAATGCGTCTGTCAACAGCTTGCCTGAGATCTCTCAAGAGCTCTCTTTCTTGAGCCTGCAGAAGCCGCACTGGGGCTGAGGGCTCGAAGGGCATGGACCATAGAGACACGGTATACATGACGGGCGGTTGAGGAGAACTCATCAACGGAGAAATGTTCCAGATCAACGCACTCTGCACACGCATTAATTCCTCAGGCTTGACGCTGTCAGCTTTGTTTAATACGATGCGAGTCTGAAAATTAATGACTTTGTTAATATATGAAAAATTCATGACTGTAAAAATAATTGTAGAGTCGATTTTTAATATTAGTTACTAAGTTATATAATATAACTAGCGGCCCGTCCGGGCTTCGCATGGGTCGTTTTAATAAGAATTTCTAAAGATTTCTATAGTAATCTAATAATAAATATAGCCTATGTTACTCAGTGATAATGTAGCTTTCTAATGAAAAAAGAATTATTAAAATCTTTCCTCTTTATAATATTAGTGTAGATATCATCATCAAATTATGAATGTTCCATATAGATATTTCAAATTGAATGCGTGTAAAGTCGGTTTGATTTAGTAACTAGAGAAACACTCAGAAAATTGTATTCAAAATCTAGTTCAAGAATTCGACACGAACGCCTCGAGTTTATTTATTGCTGTATGAGTAATGTGTACAAGGTAGTGTTTATCACACAAGTTTGGAGGCGCTTCATAAATCACACAGCGTTATATTTCAGTGTACGTAAGAAAATATTACAGAAACAAATGTTGATAGGTAAATTATTTCTAGTAGATGTCACGTACAGTTCATTTACTACCTAAGTACTTTACCTGAGATTCTCTTCCTTTCAGTTGGTCAAGAATAGCTTCAGTTTCCGGACCGACGTCAAGTTTAGATGGATCGTAAACAAGGAATATTATATCAGCGCGGTCAATAAACCACTGGCAGGCATCATTAAAAGGGAACACTCGAGAAACTTGTTTCCGTACTTCTAAAATGCCAGGAATTTCAACTATATTGACCTGTAAAATGCAAAACAAAATAGCATGTTTTCAAAAATACTTCAACGATCACAAAATAAGCAACTCTAAAATACAAAAGATCTACCTTTTCTAACAATTTGCTGGGGTACCTAAGACCCCTTAAGCGTTCTTCTAACCCTTGGCCGAATTTCTGCAGCCCGGAGAACGTCCAATCAGCGGCTAACTGTGTACCGTCCAGTACTTCGGGATCTTTGCCGTACATTAGAATGTTGAAGTAAGCTGGTGATGGTTCTGCGCCTATTGTACATAATTAAACTTATACATATTTTTTTTTTAGTTTAAATTTAATAGATCTAATTTCAAATAAGAAGTAAGTATGTCAATTTGTCAAATATTACTTAAGTATTGAAAACAATTACCAGTTCTTAGAGACCATTCAGTGAATTCGAGTCCCGTAAGATAATTAAGAATACTTGACTTTCCACCACTCCACGGCCCCATGAATAGAACTAATGGCTTTGAGAATATTTCAGGATCTCCGAAATGTCTGTTGCTTAAGTCTCTGTACTTGTAAAGACCTTCTAAAGGTTTAATAGAGTTTTCATAGACTCTCTTTAGATCTCGGAGAACTATGTCTGCAGATCTTTCGATAGTCAGTTCTGCCTCACTTGCTTCCTCATCCAGTCTTAACATTTGGATGATATGTTCGCGACTACGCAAGTTTTCGGGAATTTCTCCGGTCTGAAATAGTTTATATTCTTTAATATAAATAAAATTTTGTGTTATATAATATTTTATCTACTTATTATTTCGTTTATGATGAGGCAAACTGTACTGTCTAGTTGCTCGCCATCTTAAAAGAATATAATAATGGCAAACTTCGATGATTTCACCGAACTTTGATGATTTAAGTTAATATACTTAACAAAAAAGGAAACATCATTGAAAGGATTAACTTTCCACTTACATCAATCGCCCCTTGAGATTTTGGGCCCACACCTAGACAACGCCCACCTAACACCGACTCTATTATACAAAAACATACAAAAGAAGCAATGTATAATATTATATTATACCAACTTACAAGTAATAATTCCTCTTCCGGGGCACCTTCTGCCTCTTCTTCAGACCCAGATTCTTCTGGTGCCTCTTCTCCTTCTTCACTAGCCTGAGTCTCAGTCTCTTCTGTAGATCCTGTTTCTTCTTTGTCTTCTTGTTCAGCTGTCTCTTCAACTTGTTCAGTCGACTCATCTTTTTCGTCTGACTTGTCTTTTTGTTCCTCAGATTCACCGCCTTCCTCTTTAGTTTCGTCTTCTACAGACTTATCGTCTTTCTCTTCTTGAGATCCCTCATCTTCCTTGCTTTGTTCAACCTCCTCTTTACTTTCTTCCGCAGTTTCATCTGCTTCAGCCTGTTCTTTAGATTCATCCCCTTCTTCTGATTTAGCTTCTGCACTTTCGTCAGCCTCTACTGCTTCTTCAACCTGAGATGTCTCTTCTTGGGATCCCTCAACTGATTCTTCTGCTTTACTGTCTTCTTCTTCTGGTGTCGTGTCAGTCTCAGCACTCACATCTTCTTGGCCCTCTTGAGAAGCCTCTTCCGTGCTGTCTTCTTGTGTTTTACTCTCTTGTCCCTCTTCTTCTTGCGTATCATCGAGGGTATTCTCATTACTGTCTCCGTCTTCGGGAGTAACTTCTTCGGATTGTTCATTACTATCTTCCTGAGCTGCGGCCGTTTCTACTTCCTCACCACTTTCTAGAATTGTTTTATAGAATTAAATATTCCGTTAATATAATCATTTTAATCATACATCCTCCCGTTGAGCTGATTATTAAGAGTCACGAGAGGATTGACAAACGTCAAATCTTAATTGCATACTGTTACATAAAAAGCTGCAGTTATAAAAAATCGATTATTATGTATTATTCTTTGCCAATATTTTGCTTCGATAAGTGAATGAAATATTTTTATAGTACTTTTCTGAACTTTATAAATTTTTAACCTTAAACATAATTTATGTAAAAAAAATCACTAACAGTTAACTAATTTAACTTTATATGCTAGGCTCTAAAGTATATTTATTATACCTTTTTCGTCTTCTTGTTCATCAGCAGACGCTGTTTCTTCGCTGTCTCCGCCATCGTCTGCTGCTTGTTCGGCGCTTTCTTCAGCTGTATCTTGCTCTCCTTCTTTTTCGTCTTCTTTCGGTTCGTTTTCGTCTGCGACTTCCTGATCCTCCTCGTAAGAGACTTGAGACACGTATGGTTCGTCAGCTACTTCTACTGATGGCGCTTCCACCTCTTTGCTGTCGGTTTCCTCTTTACTATCCTCATTTTCCAGCACGGTTCCATCTTCAATAGATACGTCTTCTTTTGTTTCATTATCTATGCTAATTTCACTAGACTGGTTTTCTGTTGTATTTAGAAAAAAGTTTTTTGTAACTAATTATCTTATTTATACTTTATTAAAATTTAAGAATAAGTTTTCATAAATTAAAAATCAGTTGATTAATTATCAATATGAATAATCTAACCTTTAAATTATATATACACTTTCCTTTACAAAAATGTTTACATGAACAGTCCAGATTAGGCGTCAGATAAATTCGATTGAGCCGGTAATTAAATTGATATAGAAATCCTAGTCCTAATTCTTACCAGACCCACATCGTCTATTATTACTGACCAACGCAATAAATCGGTGACGTTCGCTCACTGGCCCAGTTAAAATAGAATCAACAACTGTAAAACTTGTTCATTGAATCCGAGTTATTTATTCTCAGCATAAGCCAACGAAATAAAATGTTTTAAGGTTAACATTTCTGTCTGACGTCAATAATCCTGACGTCAGACGCCTATTAGCACTCTAATAATTATGAGAAAACCGTTGCTTTTACCACATTGAATTACTACTAATCTAGAAAATATATGAAAAGTCAAATTACTTTGGCAATACCTGGTTCAGTATCTCCTGACTCTAGCTCTTTCAGAGCTTTCTCGATGTATGGACGGCATTGTGATTCTAAAGGTACGTCGTCATCGGCTGTAAAAAAATATTTAAAATTATGTTAATCTCATATCGACTTATAAGGGTAGACTGACTAGACTCCAAAAAGTATTGGGGATTAATACAAAAGGAAATTCTATTTATTTCACATCTAATATTATTCAGGAAATGCTAATTGATTGATTTTATTAAAAATAATGTATTACAATTATAATTGCATAATACATCTGTATCGAACCCTTTTTACGTAATTTAAAAAACATTTTTTAAGGAGGACGCGAAAAATGAAATTGGTGTAATCTCTAATCGTTCCTAAATTTTGGTCTTAGCAACATTTATTTTTATTCCTTATTTTAGGAAACCCAGTATAAAATCAAAAAACATAAATAACAATGATGTTGTTTCAAATTTAGAAATCCATTATCATGTATGCTGAATCAACGCGACGTTTTTAGATCTGAAACGGCTTTTTGATCAATTAAAACAACAATTAATTACCAACTTCAATTAGACTATTGTATAAGCATTTGTTTAGAATCAGTTTTAGACTCGCAAGCAAATATAACACGATGACTTTTACTATATACATGATGACTAATTTATTTTGGTCTTCATTAATGAAAATTTATATAACGATTTAAAAATGACATGTCCTTTCGAAATTGTGATGTCCCTGTAAAACAAAGTGTACAGAATATACGTATTCTTTGCTGTAAAACTAGTTTTAGTAATATAACCACTTATTATTTCCGTAAAATTTTGTATGTGAGATTTTCAAGTAGCTGCTTCTTATTAACCTTACTAAGTACCTGTGTTACCTTATTAGGTGAAAAATGGACTCTTTTTAAACGTTATTTATACAATAAAATACACTAAAAACTTTTAACCTTTACTAGTTTACCATAAGCCATGCACATTTTGAAATACGTAGTGATCCTGAATTCAAATAAACTAGACAAGTCCACGTTTTTTTAATTATTGGCCGTATCTTGTGTAACGTAAGAATACTTGGGAAATTCCTATAGTAAAAAACAAAACCTTTATGAGACTTACCGTTCACTCTGTTGTAAAGACTTTATTTTGGGAACGCGTACATAAAGGTATTCAGTTAAAATTTTTAATATTAAGTTTTTTTCTGGGTTTAAAATAACAAGGAGATGAAAACCTATAGGGAACTTTCCGGTGACATACTATGAAATTTTACAAGTAATACATCACGCTATATACCGAGATTTTATACAAAATATTAAAATACAGAATGTTAATAAAAGGTATGCAACGTATTCAAGTGTCGTGGGGGTCACGACCACCCCCTGAGCTGGTTCCAGAACTTAGTTGGACCACTTCTTAAGCAAAATGATTTTATTTTTATATTTTTATACCACGGCTGTAAGACCCACTCCTGGCGCCAAACTCGATGTTTATATTATGTATCTAGTACTCTTTCAACTCTATTCTCTGTGGCCAACATCACTTATTTGTAGCCATAGTTATAACTATATACGAACACTACTTAGTATTATGTATAGATATGTAAATTGTAGGTAATTATTTAAATTTAAAATATACCTACACATATTCGCAAAACTATAAATTATAAAGGTCAGGAAAAGTTTAAGTACCTATAATAAAAGAATGGTTTACTGATTGGAAAAGTCAACAAAATTTTGAGTGAAAGAGTCCATTTAAGTAATAAAATATGCGATATTTTAAAATTTGGTTAAGTAAACCATTTCTACCTATATTTGGGTTAATTCATAAGACTCAGCTTATGAATTAACCCATTGAACCAATGGAAATCAAAGACTTATGTTATGGAGTCATATTTAATGTGATTTGAAAACGTTTATTATTGCCGCGCTTTTTCTTCTTTTCATAAATTAACTATACCTTATATTAGTGTTGTTATCTAATAAAGACTTTCGACACTATTTAAATAAGTACTTAGATAATTTAATTGTCTTAGTTGCGGTGTTGTTGCATTCAATTCGATTCTTACAAATTGGCTGCATATAAGTAAATGTTATGTAATCACGTGATCATCATAGACGAGTGTTTTAATAGGTCAATAATTATGTAAAAATTATGATATGACCTATTTCTGTGTCACATTTTTATAATGTCGTCACGATCCTATCGTTTTTCACAAGATGGCGACGCATAACGACAAATCCCTGTATTTCTATTTATGTAGCTATGACGAGGTGGACGTCTAGCGATTGCTAACCCTAGCTGTGCTCTCATTAACATGATGAATTTATTAGGGCACAGATACAAATTGATATTTAGGTATATCACCTTGTAGTATGAATATTCGCTTAAGGTTATCGCCAGAAATAGAGCACAAACGCGCTTTTTACATAATTTCAGCGCTAGTTAGGCCGAAAATAGACTCCGTGACGCAGAACGAGCGCAAAGAGCGCGCGTCCCACTCGTCTCCAATCAAATATCATTACAACTTAGGACTTGTTTGAACATTCGTAACTTACCTCTCGCAGCGAGCGCGAGCGCCGACACGGCAAACAACATGCACAACAAATACCTCCATAACTTTAATCTCTTGGTCCACATTTTTAATGTTCAGCCTGGTATCCCAGGCTATCTAGTCATTTGCACTCACACTCGCCCACCCGATCCGTCGTTGTACGGTCGCAAAACACATCTACACTGTAACCGATATTCCACTGATCCGATCTAATGCGGCATGCACTCCCCAAGGAATGCATCTCGCGTTAGAGCTCCATTGAAATGCGGTCATAAAGAACAGCTAGTAAAAGTAAATAAGCCGATTTTTTTGATAGCTTTATAACCGCAGTTAAATGGTGGGATGCCGCAATCGAATCGAGATTATGCACTTGGATACATCGGACGTACTCTATTTCCGGAGACAGCACAGCATCGCTGGTCGAATGGGTACTGGCGCAAGAGCAGGCGGCTCCCCGCGCAGAAAGCTTCATAGGAACTCGTGCCAAACGCACCGCGGGTTGCGGGGCGCGCGTCCGCCACAGGGACATCCACGTAAAATTATCTCCTATCTCAAAATTGAATACAAACACATAAGCTAAGATCACTCCACTAACCCACAAAATATGATCTTACATCAAAAGGTTTCTTTGCTTACATTTGCAGGGCGTCTAGATGTAGGCTGCTAGAAGATTGTTTTTACCGCATTCTTTCAGATTTCAGCTTAAAATTAGATAAAGATATAAAGACCTTCGAATTTAAGAAATTTTATGGGTAGGATCGATTTTATTACAATAGTAGGGCATTAATTGAACTTTTCATGACCAACTCCTTCTGAAATTATTTCCTATTCAGTGTAATTCTAAAGGATTGGATAAAGAAAAATTTAAATGTACAAAATTTTGAACTATGTAAGTATTTACAATTTTTTGAAGATTTTGTAAATGAAGATTTCAATATACTTATGCATATTATAATCGCTTTTTTTAATTCAGATTGAAATATGTAGTTAACCAAAATCTTATTTATCTTTTGTAGTCTTCTATAATAAGGGTTTCCATTTTAAGTAATAGTTTATCGAAATCTCAGAGATTCGCTCCTTAGCTCATACACGCTTTAATTGTAGTTTGTATTACACAGCAACCATGCAACCCTTTCATGCGAAGAAAAACAAACTGAAAACCGAAACGAAACCATACAATAAAATCTTCACTTCACTCGCCTTTCAAATTACATGCTTAAGTAATATGTGTTTATTTCTAAAGTAGATAATTTCAATGATTAGCAGTTAGCTAAATTATTATCAAAAGTGAGATATCTCTCTATGAGGATGTGTGCATTTTTCCTATGTTTTGGTTATTGAACAGTTTGGCTTAAACGTAATCTGTCGAACCAGCCTCACACTAAACCACCCACGTCAGAGATGTCATTTTGTTTCAATGCAGAACAAAACCCAACACCGATTTCCTCTCGAAATTTCGTTTACCCCATAGATTACTATTATTTAGATGCCTTGTTAACTTTTATCAAAAAAATTCAATTACAATTAAAACTTTTTTTCTATGCTCGGAGCTGTAGCCTGTAACGTATGGATATCAATGCCACATAAAAGTTTAAAATACATAGGACCATCTGTTTTGCACTGAATGAGTTATAAAAGATAGAATTTAGCACCCCATAAAAGCTGTGCGAAGCCAAAAGATTACTGAAGATTAAGTACTATAATGATAAGTGACCGATGATCGGCGGTGATTAATATTGGCCGTCGGAGTACAATATCAGTTGGCACGGTCGGGCCTGGACCATCCGCTAAAATATTTCAAACTGGCATACTTGAAATAACTAAACTGCCGTATGATCTGACGCCGCGCTTAATAGTTGTTGCTGATCACGTTAAGCCATTTATAGAAACCGAATGTTTTATAGAAGACAATATTAAGGGCAAGTATCGCCAGTATGACCCGATTCATTAAGACCCGAGAATATAGAGCATACGTAGTACGTACATATACCGTACAAATAAAGCAACATAACCAAGTAGTATTTAAATAATATTCTTTAAAAGAGATCCATATTTATAAGGAGAAAAGGGGTAATCCTTATAAGATCATTGTTGTTCCCTCTGTCTATATGTCTGTCGGCCCTTTATTTTGGAATTGTAAAAAACTGTATACGGAGACTGTATACCCTTTCCGAAAAAATACGAAACGTGCGTAAAAGATACAGCTGCTATAGCGAAAATAACCTTATTTTGATACCACCGATGTTGAAAGTTACAAGATCAAACGGAATAGTCAAATGCATTAAGGTGTCACAAAATTCACAGCTTCTTACTACTTACTTCGTTTACTGCCATGTGTGGGCGAAAGAAACATACATACAAGCTAAGCATCAGGCTTGAAAACTCAAATATGGTTCATAATGCTAATCTCCAAAAGTAACCTTATGAATTTATTTCAATAAATAGCAGCCCCATGTTATAATGCATTCACACAAATTTAGAGGGATCTTTCAACTTTACGAAATTCTAAAATAATATCACGTTAAAATAAATAGTATTTATCCAAATAAGAACTTTCTTTGCACTCAAAGTAATGTTTGTATCGAGAAGACAAAATAATAATTATTTTTAATTGAGTGAACACCAAAAAATATATTAGTATTTAATTTTAATTAAGCATTTGAAGCTGACTTTACCTCTCCGGCCCTTAGTTAGACAGTTTTTGTCTCATATGTATGAGATATTATTATATCGTAAAATTACATTTTTTTAAGTATAGTGGTTACTCAGCCAAATTTATTTAGATATAAGTATTAAAGAAATATTCTACTGAAAAACTAAGTTTAATTACAACACCAAACTGGTGGTAAATGACTGTTTGTGATTGATTTTAACATGGTGTTAGTATTAATTAGTGTTAGCGGGCTAGTATCCACAACTTGACGTCTGTGTGCTATTTTGCGAAAATTATTTGTATTACCATGATTCAAGTGTTAATACATATAGCCTATTAGAATAATTACATATTTCACGTCGACTTTACAAACATATAAGCTATGCATCAGGCTTAAAAACTCAAATATAGTTCATAATGCTAATCTCCAAAAGTAACCTTATGAATTTATTTCAATAAATAGCAGCCCCATGTTATAATGCATTCATACAAATTTAGAGGGATATTTCCTAAACATCAAAGAAATAAAAGCTCAGATTATTATTAAATTAAATCTATTTTTTCATTCAGTCACATTCATTCCCAAATATCTTAATATATCTTATTGTATATACTTTTAACCTTATGTAAAAATATTAATGATCAATAATAATAAGCTCATCTATACTCCAATCTTCATAGGAATGGTCAGGGAGGTATCTGCGAATGATGATAGGTATTTTTCTTTGTTTTAACTCTTTCATTGCTATTTGAAGAGGATCTGTTTCTCCTTCAAGTTCCACCATAACTGGAGCGCACATTGCTATTTGTAATGCTCGAGTACCTGCAATAAATTTAAATGGGTTAAACACATATTTATTATTTTTCCTTTGATATTTGAATGAAAAGGCAAGTGAAGATACAATTATTATGAACCATGTTTTTATTAAAATACTTACATTTCAACTCATTAAATTATTTTATTCATTATTCAATATTAAAAAAAGTTTAATCCTCCAATATGCATAACCTCTTACATAAAAAAAAGTTTACCCAACAGTATGTATAGATACCTACTAGAATCTAGAATACTCTAGAATCTAGAGTATTCTAAAATACTTTTCCAAATATCACAAATCTTGTTTGTAAAATTTTATAACATAAAGACCACAAGTGTTATACCTAATACTCTAGCTCGTTCATATTTAGTCATATATTTTGTTGTTATCCTTTTGGACTTCTCCACTCCGCCACCGGCTTGACCCGGAGCAAGACACTGAACGTTATACCCATCTTCTTCTTGTTCCTCGGTCTCTTCTATATTATTATCTTCTTCAACCATGTCATCGTAATCACCTCCTGCATCTTCACCATCGTACTCTTCGTCAGCCATTATTTAAAATTTCTATGTAAAGATTGTTGTATAAATGTAATATTTTCTACACACGTTTTAAGAATTAAGAAACCACAAACAGTGTTTCGCAGTTCACTGCTTCCCGCAAAACGCGTGTGTCAAATGTCATCTGTCAGTTATCACTTATCAATGTGTCATCTAACGCTGATGCTCAGAGATGAGAGATTTGTATATGACTCCTGCATTGGGGTAATCGCTAAAATAAAATTTAATAATTTGTACATTTTTATATTCATACTATTTTCGTAGAGCATGAGTCTAACATAACATTTTATGTAAGACTCATAACAATATATGTATACTCATACACAATGCCCGATTCATACAATAAAAATATTAGAATCATTAGTCTTGATTTCAATATTTATTTTATTAATGTTATTAACGGTACAATAACTGTAAAAAATGTAAAATTATGTTGAATGCTAGCAATTTGATTGAAAAATGTATAATCTGTCTTTATAGTAAGTCCAGCGGACGCCGGACATAGATAATACACTATTTTCTATATTGTCTTTGTCACACATGTAGTTTCCCTTTTCTGGTTCTGCATCGAAGCTGAAACCATGCCGGTGTGTACTTTTTCATATTTAAAACAAATTATTAGGTTGTAAATAACTTGTTTGTGATATTTGAGTTAAGTGAAAATCTTGTTGTAAAATGTTTGGAAAGTTGTTAGTGATCCATACCGTTAGTGCTTGCAAATCGAGATAAACACATGGCACTCTTTGACGTATCAAATAAATTAGTGTGATGTTACAAAATTTTGAGAAATATCTGTGATTTCTTAAAAATATGCTTAAATTAAGCATTGGCCTTTTAACTAGAATGACTTCAGTATGATTCGTCTTGGATTTGTGACAAGTTTAAAACTAACCTATTTGCTTGTACTTTCAGCTCGCAATTGACTTATTGCACCCATCGCCTGCGTCAGAGAGGAGGAAGCACAAGCTCAAAAGGCTAGTGCCCCACCCCAACTCGTATTTCATGGATGTTAAATGTCCAGGATGTTACAAAATCACAACTGTATTCAGTCATGCACAGAGGGTAGTAGTATGCACAGGGTGCTCAACAATCCTCTGCCAACCCACAGGAGGTCGTGCACGACTAACTGAAGGTAATATAACAAAAGCTTAATATGTGGCTTTAAATTATACATATTATTAGTTATTTTTCCAATGCCATTAGATCTAAGGCAACATTGTTTGTATTATATATAATGAGTGAAGAGACATGGCAAAATCTTCATCACTTGTTTTAACATACTTTTAGTGGGTTATATTAATTACTGCTGCACTAAAACTTTTCCTACTTTATAACAGTGGTATAACTAGCACCCAATTTAAATTTTCCACATTGATATACCTTTATTTTGATATTAATACAACAAAATTACAACCCATTTCATAATATTTATATTGCACAATTTTATTTGATTAGAATGAATTTCACAATAATACTTATGAATCACAAAAAACATTTCTTTGTTTACAATATATTTTATTATATTCCTAATCGATTACACAGGCTCATTGGAAAAGTAAAATGGTAGATTTTATTTAATTTGCTCTTAATATTATCTATGTAATTATAAGAAAGAAGTGATGAATACTTTTTAAAACAACTATATAATTACATGGGCAATCAATTAAACAAAAGCTTTATTATGATACTGTGCCCAGTGGTTTAATATATAATAAACTTATTCAAAATAAAGTTTCCTATTTAAACACCTTGATTTTTTTATATTGTTAAGTATGGGAGTATTTATTAAGATTATTTTATTTCATCAAAATCAATTCAGTGTATTAGGTGTGAGTAACAGAGGAACAAATAGGTATTTTGTATTTTGCCTTTTTATCATTCATAGGAACATACGTAAAAAGTTCAGTACAATATTTTATACATCATGTGTAAATATGTAAAAAATTTGATTAAAAACAATTGTAAAAATTATTATAGGACTCTTTAATCATAGAAAGAGAAAAAATGTTTACAAAGATATGTTTATCACAAGTGTACTAAGTTAGTAGCAAATGCTGATAATATGTACAATACTTAAATTTATTTATGTTATAAACAATCAATCATCAATTGTTTGCAGTTTGCAGAATATTATAGCTCCAACTGATTTTTTTAGATATAGCAATTTGTATTAATTGCATTTTGCTTCCTTCTGATTTATATTGATCATATTTATCTTATATTGCTCTGACTATAAATTAAGAAACCGAGTCATAAAAAATTTTAACTATTCCATTCAATACACTAATTTATTTAAATACAATAATATCATATTAAAACCTTCATTTTTTTCAGGATGTTCATTTAGAAGAAAACAACATTAAGCCGCCTGGAGAGAGAGCCCTAATTTAAGATTTGCATTTTTATTTTCAATTGTATGAATATATTTCTTATTCATCTGATTTGTTAAAGCATTAAAAATAAAGGCTTTTTCAAAGGGTTCTTGTTACTTTTTATTTATAGCCTTAAAAAGAACATAAAAAAATCAATAATGAATTGATTCATTTTTAATTAAATTCTCGTATAAAAATACTACTACAGGTTAGTCTTCGAAGTTTTAAAGTTTGATAAAATCCCAAAGTGTTTCATATTTGTTGTATGAGGGATAGTTGGTGGATTAAAGAGAATATTAAACAAAGATGAACTTTTAGGTTCATGAATGTTTTATTATTTACCTAATGGTATAATATTTAGACTGCCAATATCCAGGTCTAAACTAATAAAAAAGAAAATTAATTTTGTGGTTAGATGACGAAGGTAATCCCTGAATCTACTCAACTGATTTTGAACACTAACCCACAAAAAATAATTTTATTTTTGAAGGACTTTTAAGGAAAATATTTAGTAAATTAACTCCAAAAATATGGAAATAAATCTCATCACGACAGCCAGTTAGATTGATGCCTAATGGTTATATTTAATAGTTTCAGATTAAAAACTTCTGTTCCATATTTTCAAGTCTGGATTACTTTCATAAGGCTGTTTGCCTGGAATTTACTCATAGGCGAAAGTATTTTATCGCACTATGTAGTTGAGTACATACTAAATTTAATATTAATTCTATACTCACAATAGTAGGTAAATAGTCACAAAGTCTATTTCACTACAATCGGTTTGGTTAAATAAGATGCTTACAATATTGTTATCATGCAACTTTTGAAGTACAAGTAATCAGTCTGCTTTTGCTAAGAGGTGGCTACCCGCTACATCTATGGTTAACGTCCATTAACGCGTTTACTCGTTAGTGTGGCCCCAGCATTAGAATAGCTTGCTTGTATAATTATATAGATAGGTTGGCTCGTTTTGTGCAATACTTAGTACTTATTTATAAATGTTTGCAATATGCAAGATAAGACTTACCTACAATTCTAATAAAGGGCGTTAATGTATAGTATAATATTATATGTACTATGATTTAGGATCTCTCGCGGTACCGGAGGCAAACCGATTCCATTTTTTTTTGTAGTTATTTTATTAAATTCGCTTCTTTAGATAGGATTTTTTTTGGAGTTATAGGTTCGAGACGTACCTAACCTAACATATTAATATTATTATGACCTTATAAGTATTCTACGTTTCAGTTATATCCTCGACAATTACGTAGTTGCACACATATTTCAGACCATTTTAAAATATTACTAGCTGTTGCCCGCGACTCCGTCCGCGTTTACTTTCATAAAAAAATTATTCCCCTGGAAACTGGATAAAAAGTATCCTATGTCCTTCTCCTGGTTCTAAGCTACATCCCTACCAATTTTCAGCCAAATCAGTTGAGCCGTTATCGAGTTATAAATGGTGTAACTAACACGACTTTCTTTTATATATTATATAGATTTTCATTTACATATTGTTAAGATCATTTATTTCAAATTTCATCAAAAATCAACTTCATCGGTTTAGGCGCTAAAGTGCAACAGACAGTCAGAATTACTTGCTTTTTATTAGCAAGATCTCATTTCACACATTAATAAACTTCGTTTTATACTGCATTTAACATGTAACTACATAGTTATCATAAAAATAATTGCGAATTTCCCTTAAGGATTTCAAGAACAATTTAAATAGTCGCTAGTATGTGCTTGTCGTGATAATAAACTCGTCTCTCGACTCGTCGTATGTTTACTTTTACAGTACCTATTTACACACGAGTCTTGTTTCACAAACACAAGCAAATTGTAACACAAAATTCTACTGAATATTATTTATGTATGTATGCATAAGTAAATCTTTCAGTCTGTTATCTTTTATTCCCAAAGGACTGAACTTAAACGTGGCCGTTCTAGAGCAAGGGTGGCGGTCTCGATTTCCCACTGTTGCAAGAAGAAGGTCTAGAGAAATCACTTTTTTTGCAAAAAAGTGGTTTTAGTATTTTCTACTACTGTAAAGGACTTAATACTAATAATATAGTAATGAAGAAATTAAAGATTTTTGTTTTGAGTACATTTTATTTCAACACTTATTGACATAAACTTTGTAAATATAATATTATAACAACATGGAATTCATCTGTCAATATCTTTCATAATTATTAACAATAATATTTATTAAATTATTATCTATTAATTCGTATTAAGTCTTCTTATACCTATACGTTAGGTAACTTTCAAAAATAATCAAATAGACGTGAAAAACTCATCACTTTTTAATTTTATTGATTCGGGTAAATCCAATTTATTGTTAGCATTTTCAATGTCTTGTTTTATTGCTGTTATTAATTCCTCTAAGGAGTTGAAGTTCATTTCAGGTCTCAGATATCCCAATATACAAATTTTTAATAGAGATCCATAAAAATCATTTTCAAACTGGTGCATAATGTGGGTTTCCTGAAAAGAAGACGTAATGTATTTCCTTAATAAATATTTGCGCACGTGGTAATTGCTGTGTTAAGTGAAATAAACACTCATGAAACGCTCGTAAGACAACCTCGTAGATAAGCACTCTTAAATAGTGTTTGAGTTCTCAATTAGTTAATCTATATACTCTTTATTTTAGATAACTTCATTTTATACCGATCGTCAATAAAAACGTATAAATATAAGCTTTTCCTAGAGCAAAACGGTATGAGTATCGATAGCGAAATGTTACCGTACTGGTAACATTTTCATGTACAGCATTTGTAATTAAAACATGTTTCTTACGTTTTTAGAAGTTCGAACCATATAAAAATATTATGTCTGCATTAAAAATACTTTATTTGCATATCTTTTAAAATTCCGGATTTCTGTTTAATACTATCAACTTATTATTACCCTTTTTTTAATGAATAAAATTATACAGAAATATACGAATTTGTTTAAATTCTGTGTATCAAACAACTGGGCACTAGGTATGTCAATAACCATTAACCTTGTGCTAATTTTTTATAATTAGAATTTTATCACCTAAGGTAATTAGCCTTAAAGTTTAAATAATAAAACAAACTTATGGTAAGCTAAAATGTATAAAGTTATTAATTTGTTAAATTTATGATTTTTTTTTAGAGCCGCTTTATTAAAAGGAAGTATATTAGGACTACAGACAAGACTGGGTTAAATTAAATAATAAATTATACCTATGTACTTATAAATGTTTTATGACGCATAATATCAAGATACATGATTTTTCATTTTTATGATTATCTTATCAAAAGTGTCATTACATGTATTTAAATTAATAACCATAATACCATTTCAAACCGAGAATAACTTTTTATAATTGATTAAAATTACATACAAATGTTTAATTAAATTAAATAACAGTACCTAACTAATAATTTAGAGCATGTTTATTCTATCAAAAGATTGTCTTGTTGCATTATCTCTAATGTCTATAAGACATTATAAAAGGGTAGGTACACGTATACCACGCACGTAAACTTAAAAATTAATGATATGTTTGTAATCTATATTGCAATATTAATTAAAGATAAATAGTGAAATATAATCTTTAAAAAATGTCTGTTTTAAAATTCCCACGCAAATTTTCAAAACAGAAGTGTCGCACTCGTTATTGTTATATCTTTGGTAGCTTTGCTGTTCCGCAATCATTTAACTCGTTCATATGACTGAAAATGGTAGTCATTTTTAACCGACTTTCTAAAAAGGAAGAGGGCTAACAAGTCCACAGTACATATGGTTTTTCCAACTTTATTTTCAGTTTAATGGTTCGTTATTTCGGCGGGTTATACATTTTTTAGGCAATGTAATGATTTAAAGAAACGTTTAAAACAAAATAATTATACATAGAAACGAAAAATAACTATAAATGAAGAGTAAAATAACGAGATATAGTAGGCGTCACGAATCTTTAGCGCTGAACGAAACCTGCGCAGAAGTCAAAAATAAGGTATCGAGGTAGCGGCGGGGCGCGCGGGGCGCGTGATCGTCGGGCGTTGATTGGTTGTCCCAGTCGTGTTGTCTTTCTCGCACTAATACGTCAATTACGAGCGCGATTCTACCGATGCGCAGCTATTCTCGTCAATCGCTAAACATAAATGACGCGTACTATACATATTAATTTAATTTAAATTGAAAGAAAACGAGCTCATGATTATAAATTTTCTATGAGAATTTCCTAAACAACCTTTAAAGTTGTATTATTTTATGTACACAGAAAATTGGTATAATGATACCTTTTTTTTTATTGAGGGACATGCTTTTAGGCATACCCGCCGCGTGGCTGATGGTAAAGTGCGACGGGTTATGTGGGACTCGCCTGGCCATTGGGGTGTTGTGCGGCACGCTAGACGCGCCGCACGGCCAGGAATACCCACTCTCTGCCACTCTTAGCCTTGAGTCGGAGCGGAGGATCACTTGCGCAATTCCGCCTGCTGACCCCGACAGGCTGGCCCTTTCGGGCTTCACATTTATACAAAAGACACGAAGTTGCGATTACGGGGTCCAATAAGATCCCGTTATCGCAATAGGCGAACAAATATTTATTCCATTAAATTAAAATTTGATTAAAATTAAATAAAATGGAGTGAATAATCGTAAAGACGCACAAAACACGCGCACGACTTATTTATAGCAGTGTCGTTGTCTCGTTACAACTTTACAAGTTTTGATCTTATTTTTTTCGCGATAAGGAACGTAAGGATCCAATACGTTACAAATATACAAAGTGTGTGTTGATTCTCTGTTACTGTTAACATCCACCAATCACACACAAACGTAATATTTGCCGTAAAAAAAAACTCATAATATTATGAGTTTTCCTGTAATTGGTTTTACTGTTTAGATATTAACTACAAGTAGTAGTAGCAAATAGATAAATTTGCGAAAATGTTGGCAGAAAATAATACAATTTATCTCTATAACTCGTACGAATTAACTGTGCACTCCGCTGGAATTTGCCCCGTGCCCCGCTGCCCTGCGCGGCGCCCCGCACTCCGGTCTGGCATCAAGTGCTCTGGAGCGATAGCACATATGTTATTGTAGCGCGTCTTCAATTGTCTAAGTACGGTCTAATTCAGCTTTTTTGCAAAATTATATTTGTAAGATTCTCACAAATATACTACGCTACTCATGACAATTTCAAATATTAACCTAATCGGACATTAAACTAAACTTTTAACAACATTAATAAATGGTAATTAAATTGTGAGAATTTTTTTGGCAATGCCAATTTGATGACAAACAAATATATAATTTCATTTAAATTGTGATAAGCAAAGATAATTACTATTAAATTACAAAGCTCTTGCAAAAGTACAACTATAATATGAAACATTTTTAAAACAACTTATCTAAACTTTAAACTAGAACTTGTTATCTAAGACATAAATACTATCTAAATACTATCAATGCTTCTATTATCTACCTAAACATATTTGAAACATTTATACATGTTTCAAATATATCTGATAATCTTAGATAAAAGCAATATTACACATTATTAATTTTAAATCAATCAATCAATGACAATTGTAGATCATTCCTTCTTTGTATTAAAATGAGTACACAATGGATAATTCATACTTACCACAGACATTTCTTTATTTTGGTAGAATGGACACCATCCAATATTGACTACCATTTTAAGCACAGGTTGTTCATCTACTTGAGCCCATCCATAATATACCCCTGGTTTTATGTTATTGGGCAAGGATTGTGTAACGTCACGAGGATAGTTTGCTACAACAGTTTAAATACATATTCATAAACTAAATCACAAAAATCTTTTATGATACCAATTTCATACAGAGTGTTTATGCAAGCAAATAATTTATAACTTTGAAACTATTAAACTAAACAAAATTTGGAATTATGTTACGAAACAAACAATAATTACCTGTAGGACATCCTAATTCCTTTGATCCTCGTCCGAAACCTTTTATCACTTCTCCTTTTAAAAATAATGGTAAATAGGAAAACATAGTAGTTGTCGCTTTCCTTTAAAATTAATTTAAAACTTTGTGTTCGTTTGTAATGGAACTAGTTTTAGAGATTATACTTTAGATCACCAGCCGTATTTTCTATTATACGAATTTAGTACGGCAAGTTATTAGGAACACTACTAGAGCAAAACTGGCAAGCCTTGGGGCTTGGACGTTGAAGTTATTAAATAGTTCAAATTAATTGATAATGAATAATCTTAATTTTCATTTCAATGTTATGACTTAAGACATTACGATGACAGTTGTTAATTGTTATTTGACATAATGTCAAAAATAAACTCCACCTTATGTATAGATTGAGAATCATTATTTATTTATTTATTTATTTATAATTTTGATTCGAACATATAGTCCATAGTACACAAAAAATGAAAATATAGCACAAAATCAAGACACATCATCGCACCTGGGCACGCAGGTAGGTCTTCAGAAAGTCTGAATCGTACCTGGCGGCAATTACTATTATTATTGAAACTTGTTTTATATGTAAAGACACGAACTTTTTTACAAAAAAATGTTCACCATTCACTAGCTAAAGACAAAGTTAGATTGAATAAGATTCCACATTTTTTAATAATTTTAATCACTTCGTAGGTATAAATCATTTTTTAATGTGTAATATATTTTTTAGCTGTGCTTTTATATCGTAGTGGTTAATTTGTGTATCTGTTTCTATTTATGACAAAAAAGATAAATTTTATTTTGTCGTGATGTCGCACTATATTTATTTTCCCGTAATATTCGATTTTAGTGAAATAACGAACAATATTTTTAACAAACTAACATTCAAAAAACATTAATGTTCCAACAAAATCATGTATTATATTAGGCATCTAATAGAAATGTGTTAGTAACATGAAATAAGTTTATTATTATAAATAATTTTGAACAGTATGATCAAAACGTAATGAAAACATGAGTGAGACAAGGAACGAAGGTGAACAAAACTCAGCATGGGATATTCCTGGTCCTTCCTCATTGGCTGCCATCCTTGATACCGTAAATACTGAAGCATCAGATAGTACCCATCGAAATGGTAAGTAACATAGGAAGTACACACATAATTTTTCGACATAATAATGTCTATGATATAACGAAATGTAGAGTATATACAAGATGAAATAATGCACTTGTATCATTTCAGAAGAAATGGACTGTGAAACACTATTTGCTGAGAGTGATGATGATATAGAAGTTTTGCCAGCCTCTTCTGATGGTGTTGCAAAACCAACATCATCCAACTATAATAAAAGGAAATTAATATCAAGCTGTTCTAATTCTGTAACTGTGAGTCAACCTTATGAAGTGAATGCTTCATCTATGTCTTATCCAATGTCTGCTCATACACCAGTTCCCCAAGAATATCAGCCGTTGCCAGATAGTTCAAGTTCTTTTGACTATAATGCAGCAGAAAACAATGACAGTCATAATCAAACACAAGCTATTAGATATAGGCCTAAGCCAGCAACTCAAGAAAGTGGATATTATTATCCTACATCTATGCATTATCCTGGAGTCCGGCCAATTGGAGACTATGTTATGTCTCCATATACAAACAGCACAATTTTACCCCTTAATTACACTGTCTCATCAAATGCCCCACAAGTGCAAGATACAAACATACCTCATGTAAGGTACGAACATTTGCAACCAGTTATGAGTAACATGTATGTGTCAGAACACAGGCAACCTGAACATGCTCATTATAGCCATTTAGAAAGACCAAGTAGAAAGTTGAATATTTCACCAAGGAGACGACAGTCCAAAGAAAATGAAGTAAATTCAAATTTAATAGAAGTTAGCTCAGAGGAGGAGGAAACCTTGTCTGTACCACGAAAAAAACAATGTGAAAGTGTGATTGGTGTTAAACAAAATAATGTGAATAGTGAACCTGGACAGTCATCCAGTTGTAGTCATGTATCTCGTGTTGATATTAAGAGGGAGCCCATAGAGAACTCTGATACTAGGCCACAGAAAAACTCCGAAGCTATAAGGCCACAAGAAAGTACATTGAGAAGAAGACCCAACAACCAACAAACATTGTCAGGATCTCATCATAGTTGCCACATTCATACACAAATAAAGCAAGAAAATCAAGTTGTTTCTAATACCAATCATAATTGCATGTGTAGTCATAACCATCCGAACATGCAACAACCCAGGTCTATAGGTGGGACAAATCCGAGTTATTTTAATTCTCCTTATGTTTCTTATCATCACCACCATCACCATCATCATCACCGTCACAGAAATTTTCAACACCCGCATAATCATCCTACACCAGGTACATCTACTGTTAAAGAAGAGCCTGGAATTCAGCCACTAAATGTTAAAGTGGAAAGTTCACCTGTTCAAAATATTGGTGCTGGATCATCTAGTGTAGCTAATATAAAAACTGAAGCCGTTGAAAGGCCTGTTGTGAAAGTAGAATCAAATAGGGACAGTGACAGGGTTAGAGACAGTAATGTGACCATAAAAACTGAGACCCAAGAAAAACAGTGTTGTGTTGATGGAGCAGGTGATAGACGCATTAAGGAAAAGTCACCACAGCCAGGCACTAGTTCGGGAAGAAATATGCAGTCTGTGAGCTCTACATCTGTAAGTTGCAGCCAGGTAATTCCCTTCTAATTAAAAACAATTTAGTTGAAATACTTGTATTGCTATAGATTAGAAAGCCTACATTTATGAGCACTTAATTATTTTTAGTTATTATGTTACAAGATTGAACTCAAATGTTATCAATGCAAAATGAAAACTAGATAACATGAAAACTTTCAATTACTTATATAAAATTAGGTTTTAGTTTAATTTGCATATGTATTGAATTTTCAATAGTACAGAATACTTTATGAATACTCGCCTACCATCAGTTAAAGAATTAACCTCTTTAGGTGATATTCAGCTGGGATTATGACTTACATATTAGGACTTTAATTGTAGAAATAAACATATCATAACATTAAAATAAATCTGTATTTCAGGATGGCCCAGAAACATCTAATAATAGAACTGTATCTGGAGGAAACCCAACAGAGGTACTTTCTGCCCCAGATTTGCAGCTCGACTGGGTTTCAGATAGTTCAGATGATGACGTTCAAGTTCTTGGAGAAGAGCAAAGAGATGTAAGAGTTTTCAAATACAATATTATTTTTATTTGAAATTTAAATTATTAATTATTTTAATTATTATCCATGAGCAAATATTGATTTACAAACCAATCTATCTTATAAATGGAAGATAATTATCTAGTTTTTTTGTACAATACATAATAGCAATTCTAATTGAAATCCATAATCCTAACTAGGTAATATACAAAATTTTTTAAAACATGAATGTATTAATTTATTATTTATGTATCCGTTAATTTTCAGAGGGAGGTAATAGACCTGACGAGTTCACCGAACCGCAGTGAGAACCAGGATGAGAGTGGCAACACCGGCGCGCTGGGGGCGGTGCGCTCGCCGCGGCCGCTGTTCGAGTCGGTGCCGCACCGCGACCCGCCGCTCTGCCACACGGCGCCCGTGCCGTGCCACGCGCATCTAGTTAGAACAAGGTGTGTTATTATATTACTAGCGACCCGCCTAATGGCGGATCCAGCGGGGGTCACGGCGGTCATGACGCCCCCGAGCTGGTTTCAGGATAAGGTGGAACCCTAATTAAACATAAATTTACTTTTAAATTACCATTTTTTACGTGACTACAACTATGTGACGTTTCCTGGCGCCAAAGCCTACTCCCCGCTGGCACTAAAGCTGTATATTTTACCACGACTGACATGTGACCCCCCCCTAGCGCCAAAGCTGGATCCGCCACAAACAGGTTCTCCTAAAAACAGTTTCGAATAGAAGAAAAATTAATTTGTAATTCACATTTGTATGTATGTCTTTACACCAGAAAAGTATGTAGTTTAGGGCTATATTTCACCGGGATACCATGGCAGCGCAACCAGTCGCCGCTTCCAACAAATTTGTATACAGCTCTTTTGAGAGTTACTCTCCTGTTGTCCATTTGGTTGCGCAGAGCTGTATATATTTTGTTAGTAGCAGCGTCCGGCCGCGCCGTCATGGTGTCCCGGTGAAATATAGCACTTATTTGTTTAGCGTGTAGATGGCGCTGTATGAAAAATAAGCGAAACTGAATATATGTATATATAAAAATTCACATAGATAATTTATACAAAAACCTTAGTTTTATTGGAATATATCTTAAATTGATATTTCATTAGACATGGTTGAGTTGTTCATGTTCACACATTGAACTAATTCACCATTATAATTTGCATTTGATATGCTCTGTGAAGTTCAGATTAATGCGAGTATAGCATATAGCACAATCTTTTCTTTGACGAGTTTTATTATAAGAATTAAATATGATAAGTTATAATAAAATTCTATGATATTTGTACAATTGTGCTCCAATATTGGTTATGATGTTATTTATTACCTGGAGTGTTCCTCATTGCGAAGCCTACGAACGGAGCTTGTAAGTTCTACAGTTTATAACATAAAAATTATGTACATATGTATAACTATTGTTAAAAATGCAACGATCGCGAAAACTTTAGTGGGTTCCAGACTCCAGTTCACATAAGCTGGAATGGACTTTGAATAAGGCTTAATACCTACACGTGTCGTAACGTATTTTATGTAGCCTTCAATTTTTTCGCTTATTTATTAACTAGCTGTTGCACGGCGCGGCGGTAGCGGGGCACGGCTGGCACTATATAATATGATGTTTTTAAGCACTAAGTGTTTTCCAATACATCTTATGTCCATAATATGTAATGATTGTCTGTGCAGGGTGCGCTGCATGATCCCGTGCCGCGGGTGCTGCTGCGCGCCGCAGCCGCAGCACGCGCACGAGTACGCGCGGCCCGCGCCCGCGCCGCCCGCGCACTCCTACCTGCCGCACGCGCACACGCACCACATCGTGCCGCCGCACGCGCACCGTGAGTACACACACGCGCACCAGCGCACGCACACATACACACACACGCGCGCACGCACACACATACATGCACGCATACGCATCCGTACACCCGTAAATCCCTATATCCGTACATACTGTGCCTCCACAAATGCTAATTCAGCATTTTGTAACTGAATTGATTTTTCATACTGACATAAAAATAATTAAAAAAGGTTGTTTTGAGTTCTTTTTGATACAATGAACCTTAATGATATTGTTTTTTATTTACCTTTAATAATGTTTGTTTTTAATAATTCAAAAGTTTAAATTATGACTAACATATTATAGTCAATCATAAGGTCCTGAGTTTTTTTTATAATATACCAGCTGTGTCCGCGGTAGTTCCTGGGGCAATACCGGGATGTAAGCTATCCTATCTTTTAAGTTGGATCGAACTGCACATGAGTCCATTGAGGACAAACATTGTGACACGAGATTTATATACATATATTAAGATAATAATATATCATTCTAATACATTTGTTAAATGTAATTGTAGAGATGTTACTTCCAGTTAGCGACCGCCGCTGCGACATACCAACGGCACCGCCATATTTGGTCCACGCAAGACTGTGGCATCGACAGCAACATACACTTGTGAGATATCTTATATACTAAGGTTCAGGGCTGGGGCTGTTTACCCTTTGAGAGATACTTGGGATATTACATTTGTATGAGAAAGAGAAATCATAATAAGTCTGTGTCGTTTGTCCATTTTATGAAATGCAATTTATAATTTCTTTAAGAGTTTTCTAGTCCTTTCAATTACAAAGTCAAGCTAATTTGAAATCTGTTATTGAAATTTAAATAATAATAACTAAGATGTATTACAATGTTTTTAGGAGATGCAACGCCGAAGCCTAATGGGTAACCTAAATCCAGAATTAATATCTACAATGCCGCCTTCCTATGTTCCTAGACCTGCTCCAATTTTAGGGGTAAGTATAAATGTAATATTATTAAATTTTCAACTTGGAATCCAAATATTCATATTGCCGGTTTAATCATTTTTAGTTTCCGGATGAGCTAGAACAACGCGACATGGAACCAGCACCTTTAGTCATGTAAGTATTATTATTTGTATTTTTTAACTCTTATGCAATATTTAATAGTATTGTCTGAATAAAATTGTATTTTTTTCAATATTATAATTTTAGTGATGGTCAACATCTACATCATCACATGCATCACTACATGCCCCATCCACCACATTTACACATATCAATCCAGCCTTCAGTGGTGGTAAGTTGTTTAAATTGATTATTTAATATGGTAATGTTTATTTTTCACATGAATAATATAGTCATACACAGGGTTACTAGGCAAGTCGACCTAGATCCTTTACTAGGTTGTAGTTTTAATTATTTCTGACTAATTTGACTATGAACAACTACATCCCAAACTTAACCGTTATCAAGTTATTGGACTTTAAAGGCTTTTAATAAAAATGACGATTTTTGACTACTTTCCCATTTTTTTTACGTTTTTAGGCCCTAATTTTTGCTTCTTTTGCTGTATTTGTAAGTGGTAAGTGGATTTATTATTTTCATTATTAATTTACCTGCAATCAAACCGACAGGCTCGCAGAATATGGTCGAAAGTAAAAAATTAAGAATAAATGCTATGTAATTATTTTTTTCTTTGAATTATATTTAAAAAATAACGTATGTAGCTTATCCTTTAGATACTCTTAAAATATCTACGGTTATTCAAAAATTAGGGCCTAAAAACGTAAAAAAAGTGGAACAGTAGTCAAAAAAATCGTCATTTTTATGAAAAGCCTTTAAAGTCCAATAACTTGATAACGGTTGAGTTTGGGATATAGTATTTCATAGTCAAATTAGTCAGAAATAATGAAAACTACAACCTAGTAAAGGATCTAGGTCGACTTACCTAGTAACCCTGTATATTTAACTGAATTTACTGCTGTACCTGTCTACCTGTTAAAACTCACGTTTGTCGTAAAACCTTTTAAATATAAATTTTATTTCGTATTTTTAGTTCTCTTAGAAACAGGACAGCACTCGACCGCAAGTCACCTTTGTAATGTTGTTGGGTCGATCTCATTATCACGGTTCATGAGATACTGATCATAAGCGGGCTGACAGCGGAGTCTTAGTAATAGAGTTTCGTAAATTCTATTCAAACAAATTAAAAGATGTATGTTTGTGTGGTCAGGGCGGCGGCGCGGGGCTGGCGGCGGCGGCGCTGATGCAGGCGGCGGAGGCGGCCGAGGCGCGCCACGCGAGCCGCGGCGCGTCGCGCGCCGTCATCGAGCGCAACACGTACCGCCACGCCTACGCGCGCCCCGCGCCGCACCACCAGGACGAGAAGTGCACCATCTGCCTCTCCGTCTTCGAGGTCGACTCGCACTGCAGGTCATTGGCTTTTTTTTCCACGGTGGGAAATCCTATTGCGGATATGGCGTCCCCCTCTGAGGAGAAGGAGGCGGTTATGTCGGACTCGCCAGAAGGGCCCGACTAAAACCCACCGGTATTCTATAGCACACCCTTTCGGGGGGCGGACATACAAAACAATCGTCCGCTAGTAGGTCACTCGCCTGCCTACTGCCTACTGCCCTACTACACCCACACCACTTCTACTAGCACTAGTACTCATCACTACATACTATAAAACAAAGTCGCTTTTTTATACCTATATCCCTTATTATTAAATCTGTTATAATTGAAAAATATTTTATAATTGTAAAAAAAAGGGTTAAAAGTGCAAAAAGATATCTTTTTAAAAAAGACTGATAATAAACCAAAGCGGCGAGCAGAGCAATCATGAATTACTCGTAGTTCCACCTTACTGCTGCCCTTTTTTTACGGGGCAAATTTACCCATTATGGATATCCATTCTAAAATAACTCCATTAAACCCATTCTAAAAGTAATAACAATAATTTGTGTTTCAGGAGGTTACCTTGTATGCACCTATTTCACATGGAGTGTGTCGATCAGTGGCTGGGCACTAACAAACACTGTCCTATATGCAGAGTGGATATTGAGACTCACCTCAGTAAGGACGCCACATTTTAAAAAGGTCACTACTTTTTTAGTACAGTTTTAACAGTAAAGATCTTTTCTATAATTTATTGTCAAACTTAACTATGAAGAGGTAGTAATATTATATTTTCATAGATAATTAAAAAGGAGTAGTCTTTTGACTTTAATATTTAAAGAAACATTAAATCATTATTCTTAATGACTTCTGTAAAGAAAGAAAAGGGATAAAAAAAATAAACTATTTATAAAGTAGTAAGTAGTCTATTTTTTATTTTTACTATTTACACAAAAAATTATCTTTCATTTCCGTTTAGGACTATCAACAGATTTTAATTTATCTTCTAGGTGAGGTGCGCTAATAATGGCTTGTTGCTGTATCTCTAAACTTTCTTGTTGCAGGTCATGAGTCAGCTTCTTTTGATTGCTACAAGACCTGAAACAATTTTATTTAACAAACTGTAATAAGTTATTATATATCATGTAAAATTTATTATTCTTATATTATGAATTATAAAAGAAATGATTTCTGTTGTTATTATTACACTTGCAAGTCCACAATCAGACTAAAAAATAGGTTGTGTTTATTTTAATAAAACTATATTTTATAATTATTGTACATTTCCTTGCATAATTTTTAACACTTTTAAAAAGTAAGAGTAATGAACTTATCTGATTTTTGACTTGCAATTCAAATATTTTTAGTTGTATAAATTGTTCTGTTATTGTGTTCTCAATGTTATTAATTAATTAAATATATAAACAATATCTACTGATTATTAAGAAAAATGTATTATGCTTTAATAAACTTTTTTGTAACAAATTTTGTTATTATTTTTATAACAATAGAATTTTGTAGTTGAAATTAAAATGTGATTTAATGAAGACTAACAAAATATTCAGAAACTAAGAACAACAATTGAATTCTTACAGGTACACATTTTATACACACCTATTAACATGATCAATTCTTTCACATATAGCATCTGAGGCAGCTATGTTGCCAGATAAATATGATATTTCAGCAGCTACAGTTGCTAGTTTTTCAGCATAGTCCATATAACCTGAAATTAACTATATTTAAAATGATGATGAACATAGAAAATAAAATTAATTGCTTATCATTTTAACACTACATTTTATAAAGGTAACTAGAGTTCATAATTGGGATGATGAATCTTTAAAATGACTTACTAAATAATGATCTGAGATTGTGTTTAAGGTCACACAAAGATCCTCTTACTGCGACAAGCTGATCCCAATGTTGGGCTGGTGTACCTTCTTCCCCCCATTCTATAGCTTGTCTTACAAGACAAATTTCAGCAGATAATGCTTCCCTCAATCTTAAATCAGAAGATTTTAAAATACATATTTATAACATTTCAGTAATAAACTTGGCTAAAGTAAATTAACAAAATTTCAAACCTTTCACTTGTGTCTTGTATTGCTACTAAAGTCACAGTAAGTAGTTGAGTAGCGGCGTTTACGTTTACAGTTGTTGCTTGACGAATAAGAAATTCGTGTTCTAAGCTTTCAACATCTAGATCGTTTTTAAATTCTTGCCCTTTATCTTCACACTTAACCATAGAAAGAATAGCGAAAGTTGCCGGTGCAATATTACGAATTCTACACGACACTTTTCTCGAATTTATTCTCAAGGAAGATTTAAGTAACGTAATAACTCTGTTGCGAAACATGGTTGATTTTAGGCGGGTAATTCTTTTTAAAAATTCAAGCCATAATTAGGTTATTGTAATTTTGCTAGGCATTTATTTTCTTGTTTTCATTTTTATCACCAAGTTAAAAGTATTTTGAACATGACAGTTGACAGTTCAAGTCACATGTCAATTGACGGTTGTATTTTTTTTAAATAAAATAAGAAATCAAAGCAACATTAACCCTTTTTTTTAAATTGAAACATACATAACTTGAACACATAATTACTTAATTTTTTATTTAATGAATAGCGAAAATTGGAGGGACTATGTGTAATATGTATATAACATAATTATTATTTTAAAGTATTTGCCACCGTCATCTATAAAATTGACAATTATACAATGTCAGGTATGTCATTCAGCAATCAGCAGTCACCACTCGCCAGTCAACTAAGAATTAAAATGAAAGATGTTTATAGCTCGATGTGTATTCTAGTTTTTACGACGTAGTTTTTTCTTTCTTTTAAATACTAGGACTTAGTTGTAGTTGCTACATGATTAATAGTTACAAGAGTGTAAATATAGTATGTGCAAAATACTTCTCTAAGGATCAATAGACGATGTTGAGTCTTTGTTTATAAGTTGTCTAGTTGGATTTGCTATTCCATTGCGTTGCAAAACTTAGCTGACGTCCGTTCTTAACGATGGATCTGTTCAAACAAGGTATGTAACGATTTTTTGTATATATTTCAGACAATGGAGAAAAAGAAATATAGCTGGTTGCTATTATTAGTAAAAACGGTTTTAAAAATATGTATTACTTAGCGTATTTTGTTTTAACGAACTCTATCAAGGCCGTTCTCTTCCGTACCTGGCACCTATGTGATACTGCGTAAAGTGCAACTAATTTAGTCATCGGTGGGTGGATCTCGATTCTCGATATTATCACAATGTTATCACATTTGACCATATCCATTGTTTGATATCATATCATGTGTAGTAAGCCAACAAGTTAAGTTGTGTTTCATAGTAGTTTAATGTTTTTGCTATTATCTATAAAGAAATTGAAGTAGTAAGTATTACAGTTGTTTTGTTTTCATAGAACATTGACTAAATTAAACAATATAAAGTAAAAAAACAATAAGAAAATATTGTCTCGATCAACATTGGTTGATGCTTTCAAATTCATTTTAGATTTATTCTAATAATAAGTCATGCTTATTACCTTATTGTTATATAAATATTTACAAATCAGAGCTAAAATAGATACAATTTTTGAAATAAAATTGCAATTGCAAACAAAACATTATTAAGTAAACTAATTACCTATTATATTTGTGATAGAGTTCATGAGAGTTAAAATTATTCATAGAGAATTAATATTTATTGTCCATTATATACTTACTTATTTATAAGAACTTACTTTTTCAGTAATAATTAATGTTTACTTTAATTGAATTAATAGTTTTGTTTGTATAAATACCAATAAGAGTAGCATTGAATGAGGTTGTAGGAGATTATAATATCTGTAGCTAGTTATTATGTGTGTCACAGCCTAATACCTGATTTTTTTATTTAAATAAAAAAAACAGCTAGTTTATATTATATAATATTTTTTACCAGGAATGAAAGGTCCAACACATGCAGCTCCAGTTCCTCCATCATCCAATGTAAATAGATACTCCCCTGTAACTAATTGGAATGATGATCCCTTTGGCTCAGAAGTTTTTGAACCAACACCAACATTTGCACAGAAGAAGAAACCTCCACCGCGGCCACCGCCGCCAAAAGTCGCTAAAAATCCTGAATTACCAGTAAAACCCTCTCACTTCATACGCAGACCGACAGTTCTGACGTCGTTGTTAAATCGGAAAAGTAAAAACACAGCTAAACAACCAAATGTACCTAATCAAATCAATATAACAGAATATGGAACAAGTGAAGTAGATAACAGTAAGTTATTTCCAAGATGTGATAGAACAAATATCCAGATGGGAACTCTGATAGATCTGTCATCACCACCAAGTTCTCCAACATTCACTACTAGGTCTAGTAGTGATGGAATCAGTGTGGACAGCTTCGGATCTGATGCCACTACATCCACAAACAACCGAAATGCGATTAGCGCTGGTAACGCGTCTCAAGCCGAGAGTGGTTTCGAAGATGATTTTGATTTGTTTCTCACATCCCGAAAGCAAATTAGTCGAGAGGACACCTTCGACGACTTTTCTGCCATAGATCCATTTTCACCGCAGCCTGTAAATAAACCGCCTGTCATGAAAAAGCCAATATTAAGTAAGGATCTATTTGAGTCACCAAGTTTATCGAGTAGTCAATATAATAATCCACTTCTTAAGGGTCCTACGATAATAAGAGCTAAACCGGCCCGACCTAAGCCTCCTGATAATTCAGCACTGTTAAAAAGCACTTTTGGCAGCAGCTTCCAAATGACATCAATGAATATAAATACTACAACACCAATACAGAAAGTTACTAATGGTCAAATAGATGCAGTAAGTATTCAAATTTGTTGCCATTTTTCTTTTCTTTAAATTAATATTTTAAGCTGTTCAGGCATTTGAAAGTTATATACATATGTCTGATTTCAAATACGAATATTTCTTTTCTTTTTGTTGTGTAAATCTTACATCACTAGAATTATAATTAAATTGCCAAAATATTATTGACTAAAACTTAAGAAACATTTTGAGTATTGCAGTAATGATGATGTCACAAAGCTAAATTTAGTGTAATTATATAACAGTGAATATTTCTTTAATATTAATATGTTGTCATTAACACTGTACGCTTTTTATAAAGAGATATTTTGGTGTGCTTTTTTTCTATCACATACGGGAAAGTGATCATCGCTGCCCATAAACACTTGTGAAGCACGACAGCTTTAGAGTAGGTTGCCAGCCTTTTAAAAAGATAGACGCTCTCTTGAAGCACCCTTATTTTTATTTATAACGTCTAATACTAAAAAAGTCATGACGTAACTTATTAAGTATAGCAGCATATGGCTATATTGAGAACCACTTGTTCATCACTCAAGCAGCTATGTCAAACTCTATAGGACTTGAATCCACTGAACTGGGATCGCGAAGAGTCTCCAGAGAGGAAGGCAACGCCGCCGATGCCGACGGTGCCCCCGCCCCCGCCGCCGCAGATCGATGACGACCTGCCCCCCGTCTGGCCCCAAGACCTGCAAGACCTGGACGAAGACAGCGACGATGAGCCCCACGCGATAGCCCTCTTTGACTACTTCACCGATCATCAGGAAGATTTGTATTTTTCGGTGAGTTTACTATGCTAATGTTACAAAGAGGTTTTATAACTGAACGAAAATTTTATATTTTTATTTACAATTATAACGTCACTTTTTGAGGATATATTTTCGTTAATGTTAATGTATGTTTAGTCTATGACGTTTTTAACTAAAAAATATCATAACAATACGATTGGTTTTTACGCGGATGATACCGTGGACACGGCTAGTAATTTATTTAAGACTGAAGACTGAAATGATTGAAGACGAATCAAAACGTCAATTTTTTATTTAGTTGCTTGCATATATTTATAGTATAATACTTAAAAAAAGTCTTATTGCAATAAATTCCGTTTTGAATAGAGACTAGTTCTATAACATGCGTTCCATGTATATAATTGCGAACATTTTCTAACGGAGATTGATTTTGCCAATGAACAGAAATGACTGGTATTACATACAAGGTATATGACCAATCGGCCTGCAAACGTAACAGATGACCAGTCTTGAGAATATTTCTTTTGCCCAGTAAGATTTATATCGTATTCCAAGATTTTAATTGAGTAGAAAATATGTAATTGCTATTCTTACTCGAAGTAAAGTTTTACTAATTCAATGGATGGATTTTTAGGTAAAGATTTTTGATGCTCTTAAATATTACCACGACATTTAAGTATAAATTTGTATTTATAAAAATATATCTTGCTTTAAGGTTTATCAAAGCAAAACTACGCGCAATTCTGAGTAATGATAAATTACGGTTCATTTTTCCGGTATCACTGTTTTAAGTATTTAGCGATTTTTGTTTTATCAATACCAGCTGTGTCATTACATTAAAGCTATTATAAACAATGCCATTTGCGTGTTATCAAATTTACTTTAAAATTATCGATCATTATTCTAAGTGATGTTTCACGTTATTATGTCTACTACTAATAGTTATACACACGCTATTCATATTATATATTTATACATACGCTATTCATATAAAATCCCTAAAAGTATCTGTTATAATTGAGTCTAAAATATTGGAAAAGTCTCTGCTTTTTAGAAGACAAATTTTAAATTAATAAAATAAAATATCCATTAAAAAGTTTACGCAAAGTACTATCCATATAATTAGACTTATGAAGAGTTTTTAAAGTTATTCATAAAACATCATACTTTAACACAATAAAAAAGAATATAATTGCAAATTGCAATATATTAAAATAAAATAAGGATTAAATTTGTTAAAAAGTTCTTGTTAGTTTTTCAATGATGTCGAACGTTGCATCCATTTTCCATACAGTCGGAAGATTTTTGAATAATATAATAATACTGGCCTTCCTTTACGGTTTCCCTGCATCAGACACTTAAACGTATTAGTCTCAGGCAATATCCCACGTGTCTATGTATAATATACCTAATTGTTTGTAAAACATATAATCTCATTTACCTACACCTTTTTTCCCTATAACGGCGTATTAATCTGCGTTGAATTTAGTTCAGACTTTATGATTAAAGTTTAGTCTTAGTTGGTGCAAACTAAACAAAATAAAAAAATTTAGTATATTATCAGGATTATAAAAATGGCGAAAATATAATACATCTATTATGTTGTATATTGTCGTCCGACGTGATATAACGTGTGTATGTAATAAAATGTCTGGTCAATTGTAGTTAGGATTCATTGCACTGTACTACCGGGAGGCGTAAGACCATTGCCCATATCACGATTATATTATAAGCATATGAGTAGGTATAGCATTGTATTATCATTCGTTTTGTAACTAAAGACGTGACGCAACTATTGCATAAATAATTATTATTATTTACGTTAATCTCTACCGTTTCAATTGTGTTGCTACATTTGAAATATATATTATTTATTATTAAGCTAATTTTATAATAAATACGTCGGAATTACGTGATCCGATGAACATCGTTCTAAGTTCACAATTTTTTAATATACATAGTATTTGACAAGATATTATAGGTTAAATTTCCAAGAACGTTGAACCTGCATAAACTAGACTGTAATGTATATATGTATTTGCATCAATTGCCTTAAATGTTGTCCATTTAAACGATTCTATTATTAGAACGAAATATCCATACGTTCTTTTCACGGACGAATTTGTTAACAACGTTATAGGCGTTAATTGACTAAACGCATTCAATATATACAGGAAACATAGCATAGCTATAGCATAGTGTCAATTTTGTACACGGAGTTCAAGGTAATGTATCAGTTTCTAAGAAGTATTGAATGGTTATTACGAGTCGCATTTTCAAAACCGGAGACAATCATGCAATAGCACATCGCTGTAAAAGCAGGATGCAATTTAGAGTTTATGCAGAACTTTCGAGCACGTTATTTATTAAATTACTAATATACTGATATAAAAATAATAACAAATGTGAATGTAATATTCTCGCAAACGCCATTTTGAATACGATAACAGAGAAAGGTTTATTTTGGTCTGGCTAAAATATGTTTTAAACACAATTTTAGATATATCATTAGTCAACGGTTAAATTTTCATTGGACCAGCTCTAACATACTTCATATATTTCAATTTAAAACGTCTTCATAAGACACAGGGATAGTATATATAGAGTTGCAATTTATTTTAGTGGAAAAAAGGCATGTTTACTCAACCATATTATGTCCGGTTAACTTGTTTGGCATGTCAACAAAAGGTACTTGATGAATTGTCTTTCATGCGCATTGATTTACGTTTTATTTTTTCTTTTATTCATTACAAATGTGCATTTCAATAAAAAGTCAATTAATGTTTCAAAAATTATTTTCTTAAAGAATTTTATACTTAAATGCCAATGGGAAATGTTATGCAGTTGTTACTTATTTTTTGATTAAATTAAAAATAAATACATAACAGATTTTTTCTTACTTATTTACAACGATGAAAATCTACATTTATAGATTTTCATCGTTGGTTGTAACATACGGAAATCCGCCTCGTTATAATATATAGATAACATAACTATTATCAATAGAATATTATACTTAAAATGCTCCTACAAATACAGAATTATCATCAATGATCCAAACACGAACAAATTAAATAACTGTAATTATGACGCATTGGATAATTAACAGGAAATTGTAAAAATGGGCATGTGGTTCTTCATGACGCAGTATTATACACGTTTTGTTTGTTTTGTATTGATACAGGGAATTTAAGTACGATATACAATGCGGGGCGGTCTCGTTGCAATATTCCGTCGGAATTTTTATTGATAACGTTGGCTCCGTTCATACTTCATATCGCCGACAGGAACTCGGATATCAACTTCCAGCCGATTGTATAATAAACAATTCAATTTTGTACCATTCGTGATTTATGCCTACATGTAAGTCACTTTTTAGGCACTTTAAAATAAAAAGTTAGTTACGTATGCGCACACCGTTCACATTGCGTAAAGAAGTTTTCCATCGAGTAGGTATAATTATACCGACTCTCCCGACCTGATTAATTTAATTACATCTAAACTGTATAAACGAGGGCGATGCAGTTGCAAAATTACCTTGACTGTCTTTCACAAACTCGTGTTTGTAAGCAGTAGGTATGTTTCTTATGGTTTTCTTACTAGAAATTCTTTCCTAAGAATATAATTGTTGCTTCAAGGAAATTGTTCATACTAAACCATATTTACTATAAAATAAACTGTTTTAGGTACGTGCTTTCCTATTAAAATTCTTTTCAACATTTCACAAAAAATACTTGGCTCTTTTCAAATAATGTATCTATTAAGTATGTACGCTGCGCGTTAACGTGATTTATCTTAATTATTGTGTATTGTTGCAAGTAATTGTTAGACTTGTTTCAGGACAAGGTTGAAATAATTGTAAGAATTTTAATATTCAGCAAACGCTCAAAGAAATTAATATTAAGGCTACGTTATTGTAAACCATTTTTTTAAATACTATCACATTATGAAATTTAATGACGTGCATAATATTATGTCGTCTTTAGTATTTTAGGATTACTTATCTGGTCAAGTTAATGAGGTCACGAGCCGTCTACAGGAAGTTAGATTAAGTCGCAGATGTGCAGTTGCACTGTAGTAAGGCCAATTTGCTCAACATCAGACATGCGAAAATTTTTTAAATTTTTGTTGTTAATTAACACAATTATGCTACTTTTTAATCTATTTTCTCTCACTGTTCTCTATATCGAGGTTGTAAACTGTAATTTCAGTGAACGGATCAAGGATGGAATTTTAATATTGCGCCTAAGAATTTATAACATACATTTTTTTCTTTTTAAAGAAGAATATAAGTTATGAGGAAACGTACCTATAGCGCAAGGATTATGTTGTAAAGAATTTCTATGTCGAAGTATACGAGAATTAAAATGTGTCAGCTGCGATAACGACACGACACAATGCTGTTAACCTGATGCCTTTATAATACCGCAGACATAACTAATGTAGTATTAATATTACTTAACCGATTGTTTATTTTTATGCTACCATATTTCTTGTCTATGCAATAATATGTATTGTTTATAAAATGTTTTATTGAATAAGATAACACTCGCAATAGGTCGTGCACCTCACTGACATAATTTCAATGGAGATAAAAACTAGTTCATTCATGCATTTCGATTTCGATGATAGAAGGAAATGAGCACAAAATAAGGGTCATGGTTTAGTTTTTGATAATGAGTGAATTAATATATAAACGTGTATTAAGCTAGTTCAACGTGTTAAAAAATTGTACTAACTCAAAATTTCTTATTTTCAGGCTGGTACGAAAATATATTTAATACGACGAGAAAATGAAGAGTGGATGTATGGAAAATTGCGGATGGGAGCCGAAGGTCTCTTTCCGTCGAATTACGTGGATATTAAGGTGCCTTTACCCAACGATACTAAGACTAGTCTAGAAACTGCGATCGCTTTGTACGACTTTAAGACCAACCAAGACGGAGATCTGCGATTTAACATTGGCGATAAAATCAACATACTGTCTAAAATAAATGATGAATGGTATTTCGGCGAGTGCAACAGCCTCAAAGGTCAATTTCCAATCAACTACGTCAAAATAAGTTAGTAATTTAATCAGGGTATCTTGTGATCGCACATTATTAATAATAATCGTTCAGTTCTTAGTCCAAATCAATGTAGATAGTATGATTATGATGTTAATATATTGGTCCAGTAATATTATTAATTTGTAGCTCCTAGGCCCATTGTAATGTGAAGACTGATGTCTTAATCTCAATTGTTCTTGTATCGTCTTGTGCAAGTCTTGAACAAATCTACTTTAATCACATTTTAATAAGATTGTATAACAACATTTTGATAGTGTGTGCAATAATTGATTACTTATAGAAAACTATTAGCGATCTGCTTGTTTCTAACTTTCCTACTTGTATCTTTACAATATTCATAAAACTCGTTGCCATAGTAAATCATAAGGATCTTTACAACATGACGTCATTTCTGAAAGCACAAATTTGAAATAAAACGCATTCAATACTGGCAATGAAAATGTAATATATATTCATGTAAGTATGCGGAGGAAATTAATGTAATGTAGTTTAATGGTTGTGTAAAGGGTAACGAATATTTTAGTTTTAATAAAATAAGAAAGTAGCTACTACTTTGGCAAATAAAGTGTAGTTTACAAAGACGAAATTATTCAGGTATTTAAGGAAAATCGCATAGCGATTATGAGGTAGTCATGAAGTCAATTGTATATAACTATGTATTATACAATTTTGCTGTCGCTTTTTTACTCGTCACATTTAGACTTTTCTATTCTATCAATTATTTTAATTCATTTTTTCCTGTGACGATATACTACCGCGACACATTCAGCATAATAATAATAACGTTTCAAAGTTCTTTGTGTCATTATTTTTTTATAAGTTGTGTTATTTTTGGGACCATAACATTAAGTGCCTTATGTATTGTATTAACTTGTATATAAATAAATTAATTTATAATAAAACAATGCAAATCATCTAAACAATCTTTTTCTAAACCAAAGCTAGTTCTAATTGATTTGTTTCAATAAAATAAAATATTTAAACCCTTAAAGCTTGAATTACTTAGAACGTAAGTTGTAATTAAATGAAAAGAGGTAAGCTTTAAATATTGCAACAAAATAGTATATTACTATTATATATTATTATTTTTATCTTTCATAAGTATAAATTATGTGTTTGAAAATACTAATGTGTTTTTGTTTAAAATTTTCATCCATTACAAAAATGATCAACACATAATAGCAATATAAAAAAGGTAAACCAACCTCACGAGTCAAGAGTAGGTTTGGGAGGCTGACGCTACTTACAATCTCTCCCGCTCTTGCTCGCTTTTTTATAAAAAAAATCTTGTTTTTTAAATAGTAAACCGGGTGTACGAGCAAGAAGGGTACCTGGGGTGGCGAGATAACTCTCTTCGCCCATAACCATTCATAAGGTTCTCACTAATGTAAATATTATTGGGTTATTATGAATAAAACCAGCTATCACATTGTGAGATTTATTATTTGAACAAAAATAATCTATATTACTTACGTACTTAGAATATTTACATTCCCTTACTTACGACTTAACATCAACATACCCTGTCCGCTTTTCAACCGTTGTTTAAAAAAAAATTTAGGGCGAGCAACTAAATATTATTTTTTTATTTTAATTTTAAAGCCAATTTTCAAATATACAAATAGTTACGCTTTTCCCTCAAAGTCACAACTCGTTGAAAAGGGAAGAAAGGGTAAAAGCTTTTCGCCTATATAGTATCTACTATAAACAATTACTTGTCTAATAACACAGTCCCGTTAATTTTCGTAATATTTTTGTCATCGATACAAACGAAAAACTTTGCTTTGTGTTACAATACATGATTTATGCGTCTGCATTGACACTCAGGTACATTTAAAATAACCGCAATCAATATTGTTCGTAAAATTCGGATTTATTGAGGCTTCATATACAAGTGCACTACAAGAAACAAGTAGAAGCGAAGCATATCAGTGATTATATTTATACATAAACTCCTGTGTATATTGGGGCAGCCTTTATAGCAACTTTTACATAAACTATCAGATAGAAATATCTGAAGTAATGTTTAAAAATTCAATGCAATCTAAAAAGTATATTTATTTCAATGAAAAATATAAAAAGAAATAGCCTCATCCCATCTCTCATCAATTTACAGGGTTAACAATGTAACCAAATGTTTCTTCGAAACCTTACATACATTACACATTAAGATAACATTGCTTAAAAAAAATTGAAGCTTCAATAATGTGACATCTATACACAAAAAGCACATTATAACAACATTTTTGATACATAGTCCTTAATTATTTACAAAATATAACATAACATTTAGTGAATTTTGTTGCACCAGAAGTTTATCAATCTGTGATTTTTTTTGTTATGTTAACAATATGTACAAGTAAGATCTGTGCCGCATCAACTTAGTCTGGCCTGTATATAGGTATTTTAGGTATAAATTCAATCAGAAGCACATATTCCATCATGGAGGAAGAGTCACAATGCTGTTTAGTAAGGCGCCAGCGGAGACCTAACTTATTATAAAGTCTGCTATTTTCCCATTCCAACAATTTGTTTAGTGAATGTTGTGTCTGTAATAAACAATTATATTGTTAATTTAATTTTATTTATATGGCAATTTTAATAAAAGATGTACTGTTTACCCTTTTGCTGAGACAAATGACGGGCCATAGAGAGCATCCTAAAGTGCAGCAACAGCACATGCAGCCACAGAACAACCACTTGACGTTAACAGGCAGGGTCTTTTTGAGCACACAGTTAATCCTTGCGATAGTTGCTTGATACTCTTCGGGAGCTACTCGAGATTGCAGCCCAGATGGAAATTCATTGTGGAATTTGTTGCTCAGACCAAAACTGAAAATGTAATTTGTTTTTCCTCAATTTAATGATTTAATATATAGAAAAATGTCAAATCATGGCAAGTCTTATATCTTTATTCAACTACACTACAGAAAGTAACACTAATCATTATGCTATAAAACAATAATTTACCACTGTTTAGGAACTTTCGTCATGTTATTGTTTTAACAAAATTATTTTTTTATATCTATCATCTTGGATCACTTTAAACCCATAGTTGTGTTAGACTCACAAAAACGAAGTTTATTTTGTGACTAAACTATTTAATTATACATGAACGGTCAAGATAATTCAACTTGTGTTCATATAATTCACAGCTTTCATAGTAACTTGTTTGCATAACAATAATTTATTTTGAATGGTGAAAGTTTTTTTCTTTTTTAATGGCCTTGTCCACATCACAGAGTAAATTGGCTTGTTTCTGGCTTTTTGTTGCTTTTTATAATGTTTATTGAGAATGTTTTACTTAAGTTATAATTTTAATTTCAGTAACACTGATACTTTCTGATTAGAGCCCTATTATTGTTTCAGTGTATATTAAAAACACTAATTAACTTCATTATAATTCAAAGTAATAATATTATTATTAATATTTCATTAGTAACGTAAAAACTGTTAGATCATGACCAATATTAAAACAAAAATGTAATATTGCACTCTAAATTACTTGGTTGTCCTCCTGCAACCCGAGGTAAAAAATAAATTGGCAATGGTCAATATCCTTGGAAATGATTATTACCTATATCTATTAATAACATAACAAAGGAATCTGGTCAAACATAGTTATGTTTATAATAGTAATCCCTAAAGTAGATCTTAAGATTGAATTCCTAGATAGCTAAAAGTGTAAACAGCTGATAAAAATATGAAACCTTACACTGTCATGTTCCCAGCTCCGCGAACAACGATCGGGTCAGGCACTAATGTCACATGCGTCTCCTCTATATTCTCCTCAGGATCAGTCTCATCTTGATATATAGCATCAAAATCTGCCATTTTTCTTAATCACTAATTCAACAACCTCGAAATATATCTTTGTTTGAAACACATAACAAAGTACTGTTTGTGGGACCTTTTTACAATCATTGAAAAAAGAAACGAAGTCAAAATGAGTGACGTACTGACGTTTCATAAACACATTGTTTGTTTTTCACATTCAGAGCGAAGATTAGGATACGAGTCTTTTGCACATTTGGGTACTTTATGCTGCCACGTTCAACGAATAAAGGAAAAAAAGGTAAATCATTATCTATTTAAGTATTTATAGCAAACCCAAATATATAATTTTATAAATATACAGGGTTACTGGGTAAGTCGACCTAGATCCGATCCGACACATAAAAATAAATAAGAAATCTCGCAAGTAGTACTAAAAAATAACGGTGTTTATGTGTAAATTAATCACTTGAGGTTAGAAAACACAATAAAACAATGCAGATAAGGTAAAAAATCAAATTAATTGTTGACGACAATTAGTTCATAATTCATTTTGGATGTGTCCCCCTCTGTTTCGCACCCATAGTCTCATTCTGCGTCTTAAGCCACTTTTCACAACATTCGTTGTTACCGTTATTTTTTAGTACTACTTGCGAGCTTACTAATTTATTTTTCTCTTAGAGTTCTAATAAAATCCTTGCTTGTTATACCTCATTGGATAGCTAAATAACCTTAGATATTTTTAATAGTATCTGCACGATAAGCTACATACATTATTTTTTAAATATAAAGCAAAGAAAAAAATTATTACCTAGAATTTATTCTTATTTTTTTACTTTCGACCATATTCTGCGAGCCTGTCGGTTTGATTGCAGGTAAATTAATAATGAAAATAATGAAGCCACTTACCTAGTATACAAATACAGCAAAATAAGCAAAAATTAGGGCCTAAAAACGTAAAAAAAGTGGGACAGTAGACAAAGATCGTCATTTTTATTAAAAGTCTTTAAAGTCCAATAACTTGATAACGGTTGTTTGGGATATAGTATTTCATAGTCAAATTAGTCAGAAATAATGAAAACTACAACCCAGTAAAGGATCTAGGTCGACTTACCCAGTAACCCTGTATAATTTGGCTTTGCACGTATGTATTGTTCATGTTTTATGTATACGTTTTACTCTTGAATAAGTCACACATTAGAAAAGCATAAGAATTCGTTAAGATATACCTATATATATCATAAAACGTCGAATGATCTACTACATAGAATTAGCATATCTAATGTACAGTATTTTTTAAATAAATGATTTGAATCTTGAATCTAAATGTGCTGTAACATAATAGCGGCGTGCTAGTTATTTATATGCAAAATATGTTCATATAAATATCACACATAAACAATATGCAGCTGTGACCCAGAACAGGTTATTGTAAACTCCTTTCATGCAAATATCAGGATTATTTAATCTAATAAGCTCGACATGGGCATGTCCTAACAAAAATCGTAAAGAGTATATAAACACTATATTACAAAGGTGCGTTTTCATTTAGTAGGAAAGGAAGAGCTACAATTCGTATTTTATTCATACTAAAAACATGCCCCTGACTTTAACTAAAATCAAAAGTAGAGTAAATTTAACCCATAATTAAATTAAACTAGACTTTTACAATATTGTAACTACCTATTTAAGCAAGTAGGTTAAAAATTATCACGGACAAACCATTTATTATTATTTATACTTATATAAACCTTTGAGGTTTAGGTTCGTAAGCTCTATATTTCAGTGCAGACAGATATAACGCGACTTTATAATACTATAGTTAGCTTTTATTCTACCGTGCATGCATATTAAAATGTTTACACCCATATTCTACGGACAGCTAACCCACTTATATAATGTCATAAATTCGTGGTAATGTGTAATATAAATAGCGCAAGTGCTCGAAATAAGATAGGGTCATGACAATGTAGGTGCGTTTATCTATGCTGACTTGATATAAGTAAGTAATATGTTGCTTGGTATATAAATTCATTCGGTCGACCCTTTAGCACTCATAGTCCTACAACACCTGAAATGATACGAAGGATCAGAACTATGAAGGTATTATATTTTAATAAGCATAAAAATATTGAACAGGTCATAAACCTTCAGTAGTGAGTTAATACAACGTATTGAAAATATTTGTATTTATAGTATACAACAAAAAACTATGCTACTTGTATTGAAATTGATAAGAAGAGTAGTCATAAATATATTCCATTAGGCAAAAACTTCAATTCTATACATAAAGTGTCTATCCATTTAAAAAGAGAGCTCATGGGCGGCACTAAAGGCGCCTATTTTGCCCCCCCTAGTCCCATTATATAAACAAAACTTTTTTCCCTTCTAGATTATTTTAGTCGCAGCAATGGTATGCAGTGTTTCGGCGGGAATCATTGCTCCTGCTCCTTACGGGTACCCATCGCCTTACGGCTTGTCTGGCCATGTCGCTGCGCCGTTAGCCGTGGCTAGCCAGGCCACTTTCGCTATGGCCAGGCCGGCCACTTTTACCGTGACCAGACCAGCCACATATACCGTCGCCAAGCCCGTTGCACCTTACACCGCAGTAGACGAGTACGATCCCAATCCTCAGTATTCCTATGCTTATGATATTCAGGATGCTTTGACAGGTTAGTATTGTTTGTTTTGTATCTCGTTAAGGTCCTATATGCATATTTATTTTGAAAATTATATTTGTATGATTAATTATTAAATCAGGCGATTTTGATATTAAGCAATTATAACGTAGAAATACTTAACTTCCAAAGTAGGTTAAGTATGCTATTACACAGATAATATTATAAACAGTTTTATATCACCATTTTAGGTGACTCAAAGAGCCAACAGGAATCTCGTTCAGGGGACATCGTACAAGGCTCTTACTCGCTCGTCGAGCCCGACGGGACTCGTCGTATAGTCGAGTATACCGCTGATCCCCACAACGGCTTCAATGCTGTCGTTCATAAGGCATCACTTGGTGTTCAGGCCGTCCCTGTAGCTTACCATTAGACCGACCTGCTACTGAACTTAAACTTACGTCAGAAACACGTATTACGGTATTGTATAATGTTGGAGGGTAGATAGGAACCCTTATCCTTAAGTTTTTCTTAAGGATACAACATTTAAAAGACATTCAGCTTGGTAAGGATAAAAACAACGGAACATCGTCTATCAATAATTCCTTAAAACTTGGGCGTAGGTTACTTAGATCTGGATTAAATCATTTAATACAATATGACTTTCAACTATAACACTGAATTTTTGAAAGTAATTTTGATTATAATGTACCTTAAAATATTAACCTCGATTTTGTTGTTAATGTATAAATTATTTATATGTATATAATAATGTTAGTGCTTAGGTAATGAATAAGAGGAATCATATCAATGTGTCAGCGATAATATAAAATGATAAGGATAATAATGTTTAATAAAAATAAAATGCTGTAAAATAACGCGCGTTGAAATCTTTTATACCAACTTACAACTACGCGACATTTCTCTACAAAGTATGACAATTTTGCATTGCAATATAATTTTTATGACAATGATAGATTAATTATTTAGAATCATAGATAGTTAAAATTTTGTCTCTACACTTTCAACTCATAACGCACTCGTTGAAAATCCAGATTATTTAAAAACCCTATAAAAAGAAATACAGGTAGCTAAATATATTTTTAAAAAGCTTGTTTTCGCAATACTAGTGTTAAATAAATTTGAATTACAAGAGCAGTCAGTCACTCAGTAGACTGTTTAAAAATAAAAATGATTTAAATATATAAACTAAAGTTAAAATTGGTTCAATGAAAATTATATAAACGATTCGTTTTTTTTTGTGAAAACCTCATTTCATATAGATATTATGAAAGAGTCCTTGTAATTGAAACTTATTTTAAAAATTACTTATATAAAATTTCTGATTAAAGTTTTGATTTTAATATGAACTAGAATAAAATTTAAAATTCTCAATTTTTTTTTCTTCGTGTATTTTCTATCTTAGAAAACATATTTTTAAATGTGTGTGTGTGTGTGTGTGTGTGTGTATGTAAATGCAATCTCAACACATGTTAATAGTAATTCATTCGTTTGAGAGCAAATACCTCAAGCAAATAATTAGACTAGCGGAAACCCTCGCCGCGAAGGTTATGTCCTTAATTAGTATTTTAAACGGTGGTAACTGAAGATTTATTTCACTTAATTAAGGGATTTAGGTAAACAATTTATTAGTAGGTACGTTTTAGGATTCTTATCAGCGTACATTTAATCTTGGTAAATGGTAATACAATTGATTAAACATAGACTATGACACATACATTCAGAAGAATTCGGTATGATTTAAAAAAATCTTAAAGAAAGAGGCTGCCATAAATAATAAAAATAAATGGTAATATAATAAAAAGAAAAATAAAATCAAAGCTATCGATACTACCGAGACACATCACACATTATGGTCCAAGATATCCCAGGGCTACCAGACATCCCCCCCACAGTCCAGGCCTTGTCGCGGCGGGGGGGCTCAGTAGCTTGGGGTGCAATCCAGCACCCTGGGTGAAGCTAATTGGACCGAGGAGGCTGCTCTCGGTATTCCTCTTTTTGAGGAGGGGACCAGAGAGCGGCAAGCGGTGGGTGCGATGCGTGCAGGTGGCACGATGCGTCGCACGAGGTGTAATCACCTCCTTAAGGAGGTGATGTGGGTCAGGGGCTAGTGCCAGTCTGGAATAGCAACCTGAATGGTTGTGAAACGACTCGGCCTGCCCTCATGACGTAGCCCTGAACGGTGGACCGGGGTCTGTCCACTGTTCGGCTTTGGGGTGGCGTGAATTTATTCACGTCGCCTGGCGTGGTGAAGGGGCCTTTGGGGCCATCTTTGCTATCGGCCCGGCAACGGGCAGCCGCTGGCGGGGTTGCGGAAGAGTCTGCAAGGGTACCCCTGACCCCGTCATGAAGCGGTTTGGTGGAACAAAGTGGGGTTTTAGTCGGTAAGAGTCCGACATAACCTACAGTCCAACCCCGAGGGCTGTAGGTATGCATGAGCATTTCCCCACTACAAAAAAAAAAAAAAAGGGCTACCAGACATCACGTATTTTCTGACGTAAGAAATGTGGACGATAAGGTAGTTATAGTATGTACTAAGACTACCTTCACATTTCCTTCTTCAGAAAATGCGATCTTGCTCTATTAATAGCTACCTACCCTTCACAGACTTGGCCTTAGCTAATATCATATTAAGCTCTACATAATCACTCAGTTAAGATAAAAATAAAGACAATGAAATCGATTATACCTTGCAATATTTAAAAGGATTTCTTCCTCATAAACAAGTCAAAATAATGATAACTATAAATTACAAAAAAAATTCAAATCTTGAAATAAACCATACAATTCTTATTATGTAATCGGTTATGATTGTTACATAAAATCATCAAAATGAACAAACAATTACTATAATAGCAAATGCACTCCGTTAAATTCGAGAACTTGATTGCAATACGGAACATTCGAGTGAATGCAATTCTATAAATACGACCAATGTCGCGCGCGCGTGCGATATTATTACGCGAACCCTTTTATCGAACACATTCAACATGATTAGGGTATATAATTATAATAATCAGTTTTACATAACAGCCCACCTTGGTTGAAAAGATAATAAAGAATCTTTCAATCCGTAATATATTTAAATAATTTTGATAATAATATGTGTTTTCAAACAAGTTAATTATTTCGACTCTGCTTTATTTGTGAAATCAGTGCACATTATATTGGTGTATTATAGTGGTTAAATGTTACAGGTGCTTCTGTGCGTTTGCGTGTTACAAGCCGCTGCGATCATCGTCACAGATCCGCCGCCCACTACGGAATACAACTACTGGTACGATATCGTGGATCCGTCCACTGGTGATACGAAGAGCCAACAAGAATACCGGCAAGGCGACGTGGTGAAGGGTTCCTACTCCGTGGTCGACCCAGACGGCACGAAGCGTATCGTAGACTATACAGCAGACTCCAAGAATGGTTTCAAGGCCGTCGTTCGCACGCAACCGCTGACAACTCGCACAAATAATTACTACCATCCGAGCTACCCTCGTTATACCCCAACCAATACTTATACACATTCCACACCGTTACCAGAAATTTATCTCCCTTCATCAGTCGACAATAATTTGATTTCAAGTGAACCAGTATTTTTCAAACCTGGAAATGATACAAGCGCCCGTCGCCCGACGTTTAATCGTGGACAATATTTCATGCCTAACTATTTGCAACATCAATGAATTTGTAACAGATTAAACTTATAATATACGCTCATCCTGTTTATAAGATATTGCTTATATAAACAGATATGTGATATTAGTGTTTAGTTATCCAATTTTTAAGCTAATAAAACTATTATTAGTACCAAGTATTGTCCTTATGGAATGGAAGCTGTTAGTGAAAGTATATACCTATTAATTAAATTAACAAAGGCTATTTTAGGTGTAGGCGAGGCGTTGTCTCAAGGCCACGACTAGTTATAAATTAATATAATACGACCTTATTAACTTACATTTTATTTTGCTAGTACTGAAATTATTTTTAATAAATGAAAAACCGGTATCATTGCAAGTTCTATACACGTAGCTAAAATCACACAAATTTGTAGACATTTCATGACCTTACATTTTTTATTTATTTATTTATTTAAAGAAAAGTAGAGTACAAATGGAAATGTAAAATATATAAAACTGCCTTCTCTTATATGAAAAATGTAAACGTTTGTTTATGACATTAGTTTATGTCTATAACTTAAAATGTCTGTATCAATTTCTTTGGGTTTTTGAAAAAATCTAAAATTCCACAAAATCGAATTTAACGGAAAACTTTGTGACACCGTGAGATAATAAATTTAAATAGTAACAAAAGCTTATCTACATAAATTGAGGTTCTTCGTACTTTCAAAAAGTATATTTCTTTCAGATAAATAAATCGAATACGATAAGGTTGTGGTATATGGTTGTGTGTCATGTTCATTTGCCAATAAGAAAGAGAAATAGAAGAATATCTTAATTTGTCGATTTAATTTCTTTATTTGATTTTTCTTTGGCAAATAATATAAAATAAAATAAAAACATTCGCCGACGGCGTCAGTATTGTATGCGAAATTACGTTCGGGTGCAACTTTGCTGTATAAACAATGAAAATTAAACACATCTTAAAACGAAACACCTGATAATTTTAAATAGCAATTTATTTCTTCCCACCCTAGTTAAGTGCTTTAAGTGTTACGAACAATATTGCTTCAAACCTGCAAGTATTTAAAAAAAAATAGGAACTCCATGTAATAAGAAGCCGGTTAGGTTACCATGAATAAGTTTATTGAAATTATTCCAGAGCACTATCATACCTCACTACGTATTTAAATAAAAATTAACCCCAGTGAGCCATCACTACATAAAGATTCGTTAGGCGTTAAAGCGGGGCGACAGGGCACAGTTGGAACCAGTATCCGCATCCACAGCGCTTAGGGCAGCCCTGATGCAGCCACATGAACTCCAAGTGCATATCATCCGGATGGCATAGGCACGCTAAGAGACGTTTATCGTGGGCACTCGGAATGAGATTCGGACATGCCCAAGTTCCGGGACCTATTTTAAAATGATTTAAAATGTTTTCATAAAGCTACAGTAAATTTTCTAGGGCTAGTTGGAAACTTAAACATTGGAAAAATATGCATGTTTAGGGTGTAATTGACGTATCATATAAATAACGCCGTATACTTACATAGATAGATATTAAAATCTATAATATATAAAGATATACTTCATAACAGTTTTTTTTATATTTTGCTATTACTAAAACTCTTGATCTATTTTCTGGTTTGTTTGCCGTTTTATGAGACTGAGAATAACGTTTCCTTTAAACATTGCATGAACATTATATAAAAAACTGATTCTATATCTTTTACCGAATTCTTACTAATATTATAAATGCGAAAGTGACTCTATCTGTCTGTCTTCCCATCACGCTAAAACTACTGAACCGATTAGAACGAAATTTGGTACAAAGATAGTCTAAGCCTGGGGAAGGACATAGGTTACTTTTTTTTAAATGAGGGGTATCTTTGTAATTTTACGCTTTCACGGCCAAACCGCTGATTCGATTGTAATGAAATTTGGTATACAGATGGTCTATAGCCTGAGATAAAACATAGGATACTTTTTAACGGGAAAAAAGGGTTTAAGTGGGGAAGAGGGGGTCAAAGTTTATATGAAAGTCCACGCGGACGGAGTCGCGGGCAACAGCTAGTGTATAATATGTTTCAATCATTTGGAATCTTATTAGAAATACACATAAACATGGGATAGTGTTTTACCTTTTTTGATAGCCAGCATTCGAAAGGGATCGCAGTCGCCAGCCAAATGCGCCAGCATCTCCCGTTTTTCTATTCCGGTTAGTTGGTCTAACGTGTCGTGGAACTGTCCATAGAGCCGGCGGCCAGAGCGATGCAGTGGCAATAGAGCTCTTATCAACTTCATGCTGTACATAAATACAAACATACAAAATTAGTTTTAGCTTTAAAAATTTTCATATAAAAAAACATAAAAATTGGATGTCATCCACATGAAGATTTCGAGCTAATGAATGAAATTCTTTCGGTTTCATAGCCCTATTTTTATTTGAGATATCGGAAATATATTAAAAAGTTCAGATATAGAGGGGCCAATTGCAGTATCATAATAATTAACAATTAATGACATTCTATTTGGTATATTTTGAAGATAACATATTTGTTAACAAAGGATTGGTTCATCTATAAGTTATTTCGTTGGAAAGGCAAATTTTATTTTCCTGGAAAATCTTTAAAAGAAAACTATACCCGGCATACCTAAGCCTTAAAAATATTCAAATTCCATGTGATCATGGAACCCTGGTTTTTCTGACATAATTTATTTTGACCTTTCAATCTTGTTTTTAAAACTATGTGCAAAATCGTTTACAATATAACCTATTAATATTTGATTGTTAAAGTTATTGTTATAGATTACGTGCGTAATTGAATATAATATTTTTACCAACTTCTTGATACGTATGACAAATTGTTTCAATAAAATATTTTTTACGACTGCTTGTTTACACTAAATTGTATTTAGTAAAATAAAATTATAATGCAGATAATAAATAAAGTACGTTTTACTAAATTTAGTTTGTAATGAATCGCTGAAGCTTTTATATAAATATTTATTGATTTAAAATATTTTTCTAGCACTTACTTTAATTTGCGAATCTAACCTCTTTGATTTATAAGTCAAATAATGACACATTTTTTTAGTATCCGGAGTAAAACAATAATTCAAAAAGGTCGATATTGTTTTAAAAATAAAGTTTCGCTTATATTTAGTTTAACGAATTAAAATTTAAAAAACTGCAAAGGGCACCATGTACAAATGTTATGGAGTCAAGGATGACGCCAAAGAAAGCCAGTACATTGAAAACACAAGTGATATTTTGGCAAAAATTAATCAAAGCCTACTTGCTCTGGTTTTGCATAATGCAAACGATTTAAAAAGCATTCTTATTTTAACGCCCGCGTTTTACATTTGCAACTACTTTAATAATTCGGCTTACATATTATGTGTCGGTGTAATAGTATAATGCAACGCCTGAGGCTTTCAACGATCATATAAAAACAGGCTTCTGATTGTATTACGGCACATTCAAATTGAGGTCTCCTCAGAGAAGTCACAATCCATCCCTTACAAAAATGGCTTTCAAGGTAGGTATTAAACAAAAATAATTGTAATTATAAGTAGTTTTTAATCTTCAATATTTTCAGATTGTTAGTTGAATTATAATCAGTATTTAGACTAAACTCTATATAGTAAATAACTATTAATGATAAAATTGATAGCCAAAATTGAACGTTTCTAAAAAACCTAACATATTAATAAATGTAACTTTCTTCCAGTTCGTAGTCCTTATCTGCGCGATCGCCGCCGCACAAGCTGGAGTGATCTCCCCAGTTGGCTACACCGCCCACCCCGCGCCCGTCGCGTACGCCTCGCCCGTGCTGCACGCCGCACCCGTCGTCCACGCCGCACCCCTTGCTAAAGTCGCCGTCGAAGAATACGATGCTCACCCACAATACAGCTTCGCGTACGATGTCCAAGACGGTTTGACCGGCGACTCCAAGAGCCAACACGAAACCCGTGATGGCGATGTTGTTCAGGGCTCCTACTCCGTGGTCGACCCCGATGGCACCAAGCGTACCGTAGAATACACCGCTGACCCACACAACGGTTTCAACGCGGTTGTCCACAAAGAAGCTCTCGCTGTTAAGGCCGTCGCTCCAGTTGCCAAAATAGCTGCACCCGTCGCCTATGCTTCTGCCCCAGTCGTCCACTCTGCCCCAATTGTCCACTCTGCCCCAATTTACCACTCTTCCCCACTTGTCCACTCCGCCCCCGTGGTCCACGCTGCCCCGGTTGCCTACTCCGCTCCCATATACCACCATTAAATAATGAGCTAGTCAAGTTACGTCCTTAAAGTATTAGATACGATATTTATTGTAAGCATACATTTGCAAAAAATAAATGTATTAAGAAGTAATATAATTTGATTTTATTTACCGACCACCATGCTCACATAAAATCGACATACAAATGAAACGGCTTCTACTTGCATGCATAAAATGTAGCTGCCATTTATATAAATAAAAATTTATCGACTCGTAGTTGTAGATAGAGATAAGCGCGTTGAACCAAGAGAAGACTCTTCTTCATTATTTAGTTATATGATAGTAATATTAGTAAGTAATATGATATATTTAAAGCAAGAAATTGCACTCATTTTACGAGAATGTTTACGTTTCTGCGTACTTTTATAATTTGACTTCGTTCGCATTTTTTAGAATCTTGTATACATATTTTTATAGTGTTATCCAAAAATAACACACGCTTAAATACTCGTACAGCTTTACACGTTACATGCATCTGATGTTTTTTAACTATTTGCTATGAAAATAAATGAGATAGAAGCTATGTATTTAATTATGCATTTCCCGATTTTCTCAAAAAGTACCTACAATATACATAATATAAATATTTTAAAGGTAAAAAAAAACCCAACCATTTGGGTTTTTTAACTGATTTCCAGATTTATAAAAGAATTAGCTGTTGCCCGCGACTCCGTCCGCGTTTGCTTTCATAAAAAAATTATTCCCCTGGAAACTGGATAAAAAGTATCCTATGTCCTTCTCCTGGTTCTAAGCTACATCCCCACCAATTTTCAGCCAAATCAGTTGAGCCGTTATCGAGTTATAAATGGTGTAACTAACACGACTTTCTTTTATATATATAAGATTGTAATCGGGATCGGGATCGGGATTGATTGTTTTATTTAAGCACTAGCTGTTGCTCGCGACTTCGACTTCCTTATTTCTATTTAGTTTGATTAAGAACTAAGAAGTTTCTAATAGAATAAAATACATATATTAGAGAGCTTCAGCGTAAATGTTTTTTTTGTACGTACAAATTTGATTACAATTAAAAACGTTACAGTCAGTCAATCTAAGTATACTGTTTGGCACTTTTTTAATTAATAGTACAGGAATTATTCCCTTATAAATAGGTAATATTTGGGTATCTTGAATGATTTACGCGTACACGTTTTTCTCGTTTTTGACCGACTTCAAAAAAAGGAGAAGGTTCTCAATTCGTCTGTATGTATAATATTTTTTTTTATGTATGTTCACCGATAACTTCGTCGTTTATGAACCGATTTTGATGATTCTTTATTTGTTGAAAAGAGATTGTCTCCGAGGTGGTCTCATTTTAAGGAAGTCAGGATCTGATGATGGGAAACCAGAGAAATCGTGGGGAACTTTCAAATATTGTATGGGTGACTAGTGCGTTTATAAGTTTTTCAATAAGTATATTATGTAATCAATTTTAATAGTCTGGAGTAGGTCTGATGATGGAGCCAAGGTACAGTCAAGGGAAATCCTCAACGATTTACAGTAGCTACCTTGTGTTTGGGCTTGATTATTTTGTATTGATAAGGACTTTACATCTAGATGCGTTGTGACTACCATAAGGGGTCTGATGCTGAAGACGTGGGATAGCGTAAAGAACTCCTCAACGGTATACAGTAGCTACCTTGTGTTTGGACTTAATTAATTTGTTTCGATGAAAGCTTTGCACCCGCATGAGTTATAATAAAGGTTTGCAGTAAATCTGATGATGGCGACCAGAGACAGTTGAGGGAAGTCCTCAACAAATTACAGCATTTAACAAAGGACAATCACTTTCCGACTCAAGTAACCGGCGTTTCTTCATTCGAGAAGCATCATTGATCGATCCACCACTTAAAATTGTTAAATAAAATAATTTTAAACAAAAAATAAATTTGCTTCCCACAAAGTAATACGCATTTTCATTTAGTATATAGAAATGATTAAATAGTTATTTTATAATTTAGAAGTCGGTACCAAGTAAATGCTACAAAATCTTATATAAAATTATTCTTGTTAAAAAGGACACAATTAAAAATTATATTGTATATATGGTATGTATATATGGTAGTTTATTTTATATTTTAATATTATATTTCAATAATTATAATTATGATAAAGACAAATTATTACTCTATCTTCTCTTTTTCTGGTATTTAACCCATTTTTCAAAACTGCCCCAAGTCGATTCAAATGTGCCCCCCCTGGGGAGGCAGATTTGAACAAATTTGAGTCTTTAAAAAACTACATTTTTCTCTTTAACATTTTGATCAAATTCAAACATTTCTATATTTTTGTATAAACAAAGTAACCTATGAAAAATATGTCTTTTCAATTTCTCCTTACAGTTGATTTTTAATGAGTCCAAATATGAAAAATGTGCTAATGTGCCTCCTTCTCCCCTATCTACACTTATAATAAATCTGTAGAGAAGTCAATTCTGTAAATTAAATATATTTCGAAAATAACTATCAGGGGGTGATTAGGGATCGATACTGATTCCGAAAATGCAATTAGTAAAATTTTTGTCTGTCTGTCTGTCTGCCCTTTCATCACGCTAAAACTACTGAACCGATAAGAACAAAATTTGGTACACAGATGGTCTAGCCTGGGGAAGGACATAGGCTATATTTTTTTTTAAATCAACCCCCAAAAGGTTGCGCGAGGGGTTGAAACTTTTTATAATTTTACGCTTTCACGGCCAAACCGCTGAACCGATTGTTATGAAATTTGGTACAGAGATAGTCTAGAGCCTGGGATAAAACATAGGCTAATTTTTAACTTGGGAAAAGGCTCCCCAGGGGGGGGGGGGGGGGGGGGGTCAAAGTTGTCCACGCGGACGGAGTCGCGGGCAACACCTAGTAATTATTAAAGTTATCTACTATGAAGAAACGTAGACTTATCAATTTTTTTAACTCTGTTAATTTGTCCAAAACAATTTGTAAGGTATTTTCTCTGTCTCATTAATCACGTTTATAGTCTTTTTTAGGAGGCCGTATTAAATTTTAAGAGTCTATAATGCCGAGTGTCGCTAATTGTCTTCGTCAATTTCACAAATGATCACACGCATGGCATTTACATCGTGTAGTCCTTGTACCATATCAACTGATATATAACTGGATTATTGATCGGAATGTGTCATCAGACCGTGCGAGGAGAGTGCGAGTAATCTTTATGTGCCTACGGCATTTCGACCGCTCATATAAAACTGAAAATATACTTCCTCCAACATCATATTCAACTGGAGTACTCAACACGTAACTTACAATGGCTTTTAAGGTTGGCGGAATAAAATTTATATTTAAAATATAATTATAATAATGTACTACATTACAACTACATTACATTACAACTACATTTACAACAGCGAACCTTTAAAACTATGTATAACATAAACAAACGTTCGTAGAACATATTATTGTGATATTTGTGTGTGCGTGCTGTGCTCTCTTTGTATATTTATAGTCCTTAAATCAGTGCTATCATTGAAATAACTGCTTTTATCCCATTTCTTGAAGGAAAATTATCTTCGTAGGTCGAGTGAAAATAATTACTAAAATGTACTTATAAAGCAGAATTAGATTTTTTATTATACATTTACATCATTAACAGCCTTATCATTGCTAATATATTTTAATGTTTATAGATTGTAATCCTCGCCTGCTTGGTGGCAGCTGCCAGCGCCGGAATTGTTGCACCGGTTGCCTACCACGCTGCTCCAGTGTATGCGGCATCACCCATCGCCAAAGTAGCATACTCATCACCAGTAGCATACTCTGCCCCTGTTGCGAAAGTAGAGGAATACGACGCACATCCTCAGTACAGCTACGCATATGACGTTCACGACAGCCTTACCGGAGACTCGAAGAGCCAACACGAAAGCCGCGATGGTGATGTTGTGCACGGCTCATATTCTCTGGTCGACTCTGATGGCACAAAACGCACGGTAGATTACACAGCTGACCCAGTGAACGGTTTCAACGCTGTCGTGCACAAGGAGGCGCTCGGAGCTCCTGTTGTTGCTAAAGCTGTTGCCCCTGTGGTGCACGCACCAGTAGTCCACTCTGCCCCCATCGTCCACTCTGCCCCTATCGTCCATGCTGCCCCATACGCTCATGCGCCCGTAGTGCACGCCGCTCCATTTGCCTACTCCGGGCAGTTGTATCACCACTAGACCCTTATAGAAGAATATAATATGTAAATATGTTGGTAATTAATTTATAGAAATAAACACTATTTCAACCTTTATATATTTTTTTATTTTTTGAAGACCCAATTATATTTAGCAATATTTTGCAATGTAGTTTTCATACATAACAGAGCTGAAGTTACAAGACTACCTATTCATTGACGAATGAGAGAACACAGGTTGCCCAATAAAGCCAAAAATGTACAGCAGTTTTAAATATAATTCAGTCATATGCAAATTTGCTCCTACATGTAACGGCACGTTTACACGCTTGGCAAGCCTTGGCAAGCCCCGTCAATCACCAAGCGTTTGAGAGGGCGTTTGGCTTGTCTTGCGTGACTTATGGGCGCCTGCTTCCGATCCAGTCGAGTGTCGGTTTTTTGACGCAGATCAAAGAGCGTTTGCGGCAAGCGGTAGCGTTTACCCGTTGTTCCGCGCTTAGTTGGCAATAAGGGCATTATGATCCCGCGGCGAGTCCACGCTTATACGTACAAAATTAAAAAAAAAAAGTAGCTGGTAGAAGAAACAAGCAGATGTATGGATGTACCTTTATAATATTAATTCGATAGTCTGCTTAGCAAGGTGTAACTTTACTTTAATTATGGTTAGTTTCTCTATTATTCCGTATTATGCAATGTAATGAAGGGTTAAACACCGAAACTTTAATTTCAAAGTCAATTATTCTAATTAAATAACATCGTTACTTATTATAAATTGATTCATACATTTTTATCAACTTATCCAATCCTATTAATAATAATAGCAAATAATAATAAACAATAATAAAATAATAATTAGTATATCAATATTAATTTCCAATAGCCAAAATTTAATTAATTTAATTCAGCGTCCGCCATGCTTGGATCTATCTTGCAGACTGACGCGTTCCCAAGCGTGTAAACTCCTTTCAAACGCCAAACTAGATTTGTGGAGACTTCGAGGTGTTTGCCGTTTGCGAAGGTTGGCAAGCGTGTAAACGTACCACAACATTATTGTTTTTTATTAAAATATTATACATTAAAATGTTTTCAAATAAAATTGTATTTATATAACATAATGTTACTTTTAGTAATGTAGTACTAAAACTAACATTAAGTACCACTACTGATACCGCCGCGGTTCAAGATAGCCATTGTTGATTTATCAGTATACTATCCACAACAGTAGAAAGAAGAAAATTAAAACTAAAATGTTCTTTCACCTTGTAATAACTATATAAGTATATATCAACCTCTAAAAAATTTAAAAAACTCAACCCAATAAATTAATTCATAATTTATTCTATTATCATATACTTATGATACCCACATTAACACGATAATCATAATATGTACATATTAAGATTTTATATAAAAAAACCGCGGGACGTATAGTTATATGTAGTAGGTAAGTAATTTATTTTCTTTGATTGAATTGCTGTCCCCTGTAATATGTACATATTATGATTAATATGAAATTGAAAGATGTTTTGTTTTAAATACCAAAGTAAGCAATAGGTAAAATTACGCAAAGGTAATTTCAATTTGTTTTTTTTTACGAATTGTATTTTGTCATATAAAATAGAAGATTCATAGATGAGAATAAGGTAGTTGTTGTTATTTGTTGTATCGATTAATTCACTTCCCTGTTATTTTAAAATAATTTGTTTTTAACACCGTAAATTGGTAGTTACGTTACCAATTTTTATGGAAACAACGCTTAAGAATATACTCAAAAAGTACCAAATTTTCAAAAATTTTAGTCAACTATATATATTGATATCAACAAATTAAGGACTCATAAGTAATGTATGTCTGCAAAACGTCCGGAAGATTTTTGTCGTGATATGGATAAAAAATTCATTTTAGTAGTAATTTCATTTTAGTTATACAATTAAACAATAAAAGCAGTTTAATTAATAGCTTTCCTTTATTGCTGCTGATTGCTTTCACTGATTGTGAGTTTCATAATATTTATTGGCTGAAAGTCAAAAACATTCGAATTTTCCGCCGTTGACAAACTCTACCTCATTTCCAATTGCGAGCACATCCTTAGTGATGTCCGAACAATACTAAACGCGAACTTGGCCCAGTGTCACAACCACTAGCCCCTATATATACCTCGATGCTCCTGACATGAGCATAGTCACATTTGGCTTCATAACCAACTCATCCAAACTACAATGGCCTTTAAGGTAAACAATTTTTTAAATAGAAACATAAATTTCTTCTCTTTTTATTTGTCTTTTAAGTTATTATAAAAAAGAATATTTTTGTTATACATATTCTAAATGAAGCTGAATTCTAATTCCAGGGTTTAATAAAAATATTATTAAAACAATTTAATGTATAATAATATCAGTGAAATGAATAAGTTTTATTTAAAACTAATGCCCAATTAGAATTCAACGGAGGACGTAAACGCGTCCTTGACTTGCTGTCCTCTAAGCTACAAGTAGTTTGTAATTTCTCTGCGCAAACATTGCGCAATTGCACTAGTCTCGCCCTCGCAAATCCGTGTCACCATTTCAAGTACGACAATGACGTACACAAATGTAACATATTATTCACGGTGTAACAGTTAACCGTGTTCTAATGTTATATTTCATTAAATTCACAATATGGATCTTAAACAAAAGCTATTTGATGAATCATACTTACAGTAATTAATATATATTTTGCTTTGATATTAAAATCGCATTGTTATCTTTACAGTTCGTCGTTTTCTCATGCATCGTGGCTCTTGCCCGTGCTGCCGTCCCAGTAGCTGTATCAGCCCCACTAGTAGCGGCACCAGCCGTGGCAGCCAGGCTTGAAGAGTTCGACCCCCTTCCACAATACAGATTCGGATACAATGTGGCCGACTCTCTTACCGGAGATTACAAGAGCCAACAGGAGCAACGCGATGGTGATCTTGTACGAGGATCATACTCACTCGTCGACCCCGATGGCACACGCCGTACTGTGGATTATTCCGCTGACTCTGTCAATGGATTCAATGCGGTAGTACGTAAGGAGCCGTTAGTGGCTGCAGCGCCTGCCGTAGTCGCTGAACCAGCGGTTGTGCCTGCTCGTTTCGCTGCTGCTCCAGTCGCTGCTGCCCCTCTAGTAGCTCCCGTAGCAAGATACACCGCTTACCCTCGGGCTGCCTTTGCATACTCCGCACCGATTGTTAATCCTTACTCAGCACCTTTAGCTCCTGTCGCCAGGCTCACAGCCGCACCCGTTGTGTATGCTTAAACAACTTTGATGCTTACGACTGATCTTGACTATGGCTAATAAATTTTTACAATCGAACTAAACTTTTTTATTTTTTATATTTTTTTATAATTTATTGTAAGTATATTTATGTTTAAGACATTAAATATAGTAAAAATTTTAATTCAAAATGGGTGCTAAAATCCTTTACATTTTGCGCAATTATTATAAATGATTGCAGTGCACTAATTTCATTTTATTCTAAGATTAGCTGTTTCATGCAGCTACACCCACTTACAACTAATAAGGAAATAAAGTACCGTAATAATACGAGATAGCCTATACATTATTAATATTGTATAACCTTTCTCACTAATATACCTAACTTAAAAACTTAACGCAAAAACTATTTTTCACGCGATACTCATGTCATCAAAAAAGACATAAAACATCATGCTCTGCAGATTTTTTATGACATTTTCATTTTAATTGCAAAAATAAATTTTATAAATATATTATAAAAAGTAAAAATGGAGGAAAAACAATTATACGGTGCTTTAACGGTGTACCGTGAACGAGGAGCGTATTTACGACGACTTGAACAATTTGAGAAAGCTAAAGCATCTTATGATGAAGCATATAAATATGCCCCTGATGATGTACGAATGCTTACGGGTAGGAGTCAAGTGTGCTCCGATGCTGTCCAGCCGGTCCAGGCTTATTCTGATGCAGAGCTCGCATTGAAAATGGAACCTCATAATATGATCGCTCGTAACATGCAAGCCCGTGCCATGTATACAATGTCAGATTTCGAAAGATCTGTTGTTATGAATTTTCGAGGCTCCCGCGTGAGACGTCAACCTCCATATTTTATGGAAGGTATCAATCAGGGAGTCGAAACTATACAAGATTGTATTGGTGTAAATGCAGGAAATGTCATGGTGGAATTTTTACCAATAATAAAAAAGCAAGAGGCGGCTCATCCACCCGGTGAGGAAATACAAAAACCATTACACGTTTCTCGTATTCCCAAACCTGAACGAAAAAAAAAACTAACACAAATGCAGGCCAGGATGCACTTGACCTTATCACGTGTTCTTGCTATGAAATATCTAGGTCCAATGGCATACGACAAGTTCTTTCTTCAACATTTAACAGAAGATTTAAGGCTCCAGTCAGCAAATTCTGGTGGAAGTAAAGAATTAAAATACCTTGTACATGAAGCACTAAGGTCATTAACTGAAAGACAGGACATGCTGCGTGCGCAAAGACCATACTATACAATTAAATTAGCTGAAAAAGCAGACTCTAAACATCAAAATAAATATAAAGAAGCGGTATTAATAAAAGAGAGAGAAATTGGAGCACGGACATCAGAAAGACTTCTTAAACAAATTGAAAAGAGTTTACGTGAAAATCGTATTATGGACCTCATAGCACAAGCTGAACGAATGCAATTGTTTCTCGACAATAAAACGCCTCGTACTTTGCCAGATAAGGATATTTATACCGACCGCTTATATAGAGCCGTCGGCGAAGGATACTTGGCACAATATCGACTATCCTATACTCTCAGTGAGCGCGGGAACAGACGCCGTATTGCTTTTCTCATGGGATTGCCTGTGGGACGGCCACAATCTTTTGATTCTGTCATGGCTAATTATCCTTATAAATTTATTGACATAAAACAAGCCACTGAGAAAGTTGTTGCTACTTTAGATATGTGTGAGAATTCCACAATGAAGTGTTGGTTAATGTATGAACTTTCTCGACTGCTATGTACCCAAAAAAATTATGCTTTAGCTAAATTCTATGCAAAGAGATGCCAACGAGAAGCTCAAGAAATTACAAATGTAACCTGGTGGCTGAACGGCCTTTTTGTTTTAATGAGTGGAGATATGCAACAAGGAAACGCCAATGAAGTTCGGATACAAGTTGAAGAAGCATTAGAGTATTCTAAAAAGATGAATGATCCCGAGCGTGTTCAAGCTTTTCTAAGCAAATGTGCGGAAATGGCCTCAGAAACAGTATCAGCTGATGAAAGGAAAGCTGTTATACAGCGCGAGAAACAAATTTTGGGAGTTATGGACGAAGTTGAACGTGTCGAGACTTCTGTTCTATTCAAGCGCATGTCGACCGTGCCACCCGGCCGTCGTTTCTCAGTATTGCCACGTAAACCCGAGGCTGGAGAGTCAAAGGCTGAGCGGAAGAAACGCAAGCAGAGAGGTCTCACAGTTATTCCTGGGCCTGAACGTGCCCTACCAGCGCCACCAAAATCTAGCGTCCTTGGGTTCCAAACATTTGATATATAAATATTTATTTTTATCAGATCTTTAAAGAAATAAAATTCAGATATATTTAATAAGTTATCCTTTTATTTACTTAGGTACATGGCAATATTAAACTAATTTAATGGTGATACAGAGGAGCAGAGTAAGCTACTGGAGCAGCGTGTACAACAGGTGCGGAGTGGACTACTGGAGCTGAGTGGTAGGCTACGGGAGCGGCGTATGCGACTGGAGCAGCTACTTTAGCAACAACTGGGGCCACTGCTTTCACAGCGAGAGGTTCTCTGTGTACAACAGCGTTGAAACCGTTGTGGGGGTCGGCAGTGTATTCCACAGTGCGCTTGACACCATCGGGGTCTACGACCGAGTAAGAACCCTGGACAACATCGCCGTCACGGGTTTCGTGTTGGGTCTTGGAATCACCGGTGTGTCCATCTTGTACGTCATACGAGAAACTGTATTGAGGATGAGCGTCATATTCTTCTACGGCGACTTTGGCTACTGGGGCGGCGTAGGCGACTGGAGCGTGCACGGCATGGGCGGAGTAGGCCAAAGGAGCAGAGTAGGCCGGCAATAGACCAGCGCTTGCGGCGGCCACCAAGCAGCTGAATACTACGAACTGAAACAAAGAGGATAAATTATTAGATTAAGCTTAAAATATTAAAATATTTATTTGTACAATGATGATTAGTTTAATCATGATTGTACAATTATATATTTGCTCCTCGCGTATTTTACCATAATGTTGATGGGCTTTAATAATATAATTCAATATAAGTCTCCACGAGGCTATTATTTACAAGAAAATATTCATGATGATTCCTGATATACACGTTTTCAAATTAACCAGAAAAACTATATTATTTATTAATACAATAATTCTACATGGTTTGGGTGTATATGGCAGTTATATATTTGTTGGCTTAATAAATATTATTATTTATATTTATTATATTAGTAATTAGTATACCTTGAATGCCATTTTGCTTTTGATAAGGTAGAATACTAAAGTGTACTGATGCGGCTTGTAAGCGAACGCTTTTTATATCAGGCTCACCACTGGTTTGTGACGTCACAACCAACTGTAATTGATCCGCACCTACCGAGCTTTACTTTCGTTTTCAACGTTTGTTCGGTACACCAAGGTCGTGGTCGTGGTCTTAGCTAGAATGTAACCATCGGCCGGATTATCAATAAGCCTCTTCTTTTTCGCGTATACATAAATTGCTATTTTTTAAATTATGTTCATAATAAATGAATCAATTGTGGTTTTCATAATTTATTAAAAATTATTGTACTTGTAAAATTACTTGTTCTGTACAAATAATTACACTATTTTACTTTCCAATCTTAATGATAAATTTAAAACACTAAATTAGGTCATTCCAGCGTTTTAGCAGCAACCAAAAAGTTACTTTCACATTTGAAAGCTAAATCGTGTAATAGTCCAGTGCCGATAATTTTTAGAACAAAAAAAAAATCATAATAGGATGAAACCCATTAGAAAAGGAGGGAAATATGATGAAAATGAAAGGAAAAATAATTTACGGGCGATCTTAGGTTGGGAAGGGGATGATGGGGGGGTTTTAAGGGTAAAAAACGGTTTTTCTCGATTTCCGGCAAAACTAAAAGTCCTATCGAAAAAAGTCGAATGGAAAGGTTGTAGATAATAAAAAGATCTAAAACTTTTGTATCAACACTTTTTTCACATAACCTCAAAATTTATGTGAAAAATTCAAAAAACCAAGTTTTTGGTTTTTTATTTTTATCTTTTACAAAAATTTTATTTTTTTAACGAAATTTTGTGAAAACTTACCTTTT
>JADANM010003353.1:4343017-4362284 GCA_026213755.1 Eurema hecabe
ATTTTTCACATAAATTTTGAGATTATGTGAAAAAAGTGTTGATACAAAAGTTTTAGATCTTTTTATTATCTACAACCTTTCCATTCGACTTTTTTCGATAGGACTTTTAGTTTTGCCGGAAATCGAGAAAAACCGTTTTTTACCCTTAAAAACCCCCCTTCATCCCCTTCCCAACCTCAGATCGCCCGTAAATTATTTTTCCTTTCATTTTTATCATATTTCCCTCCTTTTCTAATGGGTTTAATTCTATTATAATTTTTTTTCACTTTTCATTATTTTTAAAGGGATCTACCCTGGTCTATAAATAAGGCAAGGGGAATTAAAATAAATAATTACATTAGTTTCATTCATTTAATAACATAAATAACAGTTTAAGTATAAAAATTCTTAATTATAATAGGTATATACAAGCAGTCAACAAAAAAATTGTAAGAATTCATCTACCAGTAGGGATTGGTGAACCTTGGGGCGTATAAAGGAGCCGCCGCGGGTGCAAATAGTGGTGCCCTTACAACAGGTGCTGGGGCATAGTGAGCGGGGGCATAGTGAGCTGGGGCAACGATTGGGGCACGGGCTACGATGGGTGCAGGGGCAGGGGCAAATAAAGGAGCCGGGGCAACAGGAGCGATAGGAGCAGGAGCAAATACAGGAGCTGGGGCAACTGGCGCTGGAGCCACAACCTTGGCAACAGCAGCTACTAAAGGCTCACGGCGTACGACAGCGTTGAATCCGTTCAACGGATCGGCGGCGTAGTCCACAATTCTTCTAGTACCGTCCGGATCGACAACGGTGTATGATCCAGTCACGAGATCTCCATTTCGGTGTTCCTGGTGTCCTTTATAGTCGCCAGTTAATGCATCCTGCACGTCATATCCGAAAGAGTATTGAGGTAATGGGTCGATACGTGCTACTGGTACAGGGGCCACGACGCTAGCTGCGGCTACGCCCACCAGGCAGATGAATACTACAATCTGCAACATAAAGAACACATCATGTTAAATAGTGTCCTTAAACAGGTACCTATTGTATATACTTTTACATTTTATTGAATATGATTTAATATCAGCATAGTAATAAAGCCTGCATGGCAAGTAATTTCTATTCGTGACAAAAAATTTCTTTCGATTATATGCATTTTGACTAACACAGAACAAGTTTGTGCGACAGAGCTTCCGTGGTTGACCATAGCAGTAATATTATATACCTAGAATTCACAATCATGTTAGTCATATACAGGAAGGTTAGCTCTTCAATTTATAATGTCCAGGACTTTCTTTTATGATCAATATTCTGGGCAGACCACGTTATGAATTTATATTAGAATCGAATTAAAACCTTACAAATACAATGGCGCTGTAAAGTTTAATGTTAAGGTATTTAGATTAGAGTGCAGAAGAAAACAATACAAAAATTACGACATGAGACGTAATGGATAACATAGATCAATTACACAATAACAATTGATCGAATTGGTCACCGCATTCATATGCGCTCGGCGTGCGCGGACTCAATACACGAGCTACTTGCGGCATTAAACATGTTCCTGGTCGAAAAGAAAGGATCACTTTTCGTCACCGTCGTGAACAAAATATCAAATACACTACGTAATTAAGTCGTAAAGCTGTGCGACCTATATTTTTATATTGACCTATATGGTTAAAGATTAAGAAATGAAAGTTGAATTAACAACTTTAATCACAAGATCCTTAAAAATCTGCGGGTATAAGTACCTTCGTGACATCGAAATTATTACTTTGAAAGTATGCATTTTAAAATTGCAAGGTTGCTTATAAATGAAATGTTATAATTATGAAAATTATGGACGTTGATAATGTATTACGAATATTTATTTATTCGTTTCATTGTCATTGTCCTTATTTTTTAAAATTAAATTTAGTTATTGAATTATTGAAGCTTTATCAAAAACATATATATTTTACTTAACTTTAAAGATACAGATTATAGGGCCATTTAGTTAAAAGCTTATAAGAGTAAGAACATAAAACGAAAGCGTTTAGAGAAGGCGGTGTCGCAAATTAAGCCGATATGGAGTGGCGGGTTAGTCAATGGAGCGTGTCACGACGACGCTTGATATGATGCTATCGCCCTGACATTGATTACACGATAACAGATTCCTAATGCACAGAACCTTAGATCAGATTCAAACCTCTAGAACTTTCTATAGCTATGCCTACCATACAACTTATATAAAAAGTTTTATTCACTATTTTTATAATACTAATAAATAAAAATAATCACATATCAATTACGCAATTGTAAACAATTCAAATTCTTCTGAAATATTTTGCGTATATGTTGAACTTTAAATGTTAAAAATATAGTATTCAGCGCAATTAAATAGCAAGTCAAAGGTTAACTTGTATAAAAAAATAAATAATATATTTACCTTGGTGTTCATGGCTGTTTGCTTAGAGTTGGATGTGCAGTCCGAGGATGTACTGTGAATACCCTGGGGCGACCCCGCGTTATATATCAGACAATACGTAACTGAAGACGTGAGTACAATACTTGTGGCCCATTGAAGAAAGCGTGTTACGCGATCGTCGTATGGTTACAGTTTTTAAGGTTTAAATTAGAGCATAAAGGGGCTCTGAATCACGACTGCTTAATTAGCAGTCTAGTAAGTTTAAAGTAAATAGCTTGGAAATTTACGTGCGATACAAAGAAACTTATAGAGATCATTCAGTATACCTCGTACATAGGTACTGGAATAATAGAAGATCGATATAATATTTATTAGAATCTGTAACATGCGTTAACTATTTATTTCATATTTTTACAATTAAAATTATGTTAATTTTTACAATAAAATTAATACACGTTCTTACCAGCACTAATTAAAATACTAATTAGAATACTTTCATTTTGGTATTTTAGTCGGTTAGTGCCTGAATTCTTGTGAGTATCTCTATTGTAAACAGCACCACACCCATTGTTAAAGTTTAAATTTAAAAATACTTTTATTTTCGTCAAAGTTTGCGAACTTGAAAAACGATGCGTGCCGCAGCCGCCGTCGAGCTCAATATTTCGAGAATTATTTGTATTAGGTTTGATTTAATGGATACTACTGTTAATATAATTCAGAAAAATACTTTAACGGTGCCATTGAGTTAAGTAAGGGTCTGCTAGCCTGTAAATTAATCAGGTAATTAAAATAGATGGCTCTGAAATATCTAGGTGTGTTGATCTCTATTGCAATTGAACAATAAAACGTAGAATATGTAGTGACCCATTATCAAAGGAAATATATGTCTTATTAGGAATGAAGTTTGGCACCTACGGCACTTCGTTCTACATTGTGTATCCCTAAAAAGATGTACTTCGACGTAGTCTCAGTCTATCTCTATCACTTTTATATGATTGCTGCTTATACTCATTGTTTTCCAAAAACGCTACCTTATACTTATAGGTTTTTACAAGCAATTTTTGTAAGATGGCAGAGGTATTTAGGCCGTTAGGGTGAATTGGGTCTGCATGCTGCTGCTGCTGTTTGCCCGCAGAAAACCGGCGTCAAGTACCTAATGGTAATCTTATCTCATTTGTGATGCAATAATCAATAATATTTTACTCCTTTTTTAGAACCGGCAACAAACCCGTGACCCTCCTGCTCAGTTGTTATCTATACTTATAACCTGTTTTTATAAACCTATCAACGAATTATTATGTTCGATCGCTAGTTTCTACCAACGATCCAAGTTTTATAATATCTATAAAATAAGAACCGAAAAATACTTGTAGGCTTAGAACTTGCGAAAGCTATAATTCATATATGAAAACTAGCCAAGACAGACCTTAGGGTACAACACATTATCTTATGTTATAAGAAGATGTGATATGTTATACTGTTACTTATAAATAAATTTTTGGACTAACCATTGAACTTGGCACACATTTAGATCTCACTTCTTTTGTCGTTGAAGTCAACAACCAAGGCATTTATCATAATATTGAACTTGGCTCTCATTTCACATTTATGTTTTTGATTGAATATCATTACTTTTTGTAGGTGAGTACATATCCATACCCCGATATATAGGCCTGATTATATGTTATGTTATATGTTAAGTTAATCCTCATAAAGACCAGATTGCAGGCCCATAGTACCTACACGGCGTATTTTAAACTCGCCGCAACATAGGAACTAAGTAGGTATTTATGTTAAGCGTTCATAATAGAATCTATTTATTTTAAAATAGCCAGTTTTTTATTTATTCCTTAGTATTCATCTAATTAACTATCCTGATACCAAATTTTAACTCTCTAGGTCATCTGGAACTGGGTTAGAGATTTGATCTATAGGTCAGTCAGTAGTCAGTCAGTCTGATATTACCTACTATCTAAATAACCGTTTGAGAGAAGCTTATGAAATTTAGAACAAATATGTATCTCGCAAATCTCAATATATGCGCCAAATTTGATACGTTTATGTGAAATAGTTTTTGAATTATGAGGGAGTCAAAAGTAGCTCCAAATGGTTCGTCTAATATTACACACAGTGCGGCTCGTTAGTTCTGTTACGCTACCGCGTGTCTAGATGAATCTGTAGAGAGGTCAATTCTGTACATTAAATATATTTCGAAAATAACTATCAGGGGGTTATTAGGGATCGATACTGATGCCGAGATGCAATTAGTAAAAAAATTTTCTGTTGTCTGTTTGATATATTTTTATATAATAGATGAGAAGCTATCTGACCATTTCGATTGAGCAAAGAGAACTAATGAGGCAACAGGACAGAAGAAAAAATTAAAAGGGTTTCGATAATAATTAAAGTTCGCCGCTAAACAATTTTAAACGAATTCGACTAACATTTTTTTTATTTGAAATCGGGACTGAAAAAGAGAACAATATTCAACAGTGTCTTAATAAAATTGTAATTGTCAATTTTGGTTTTAGATGATAATAATATATATTTCTATTGAAACAAAAAATCTCGCATACGTACCTACATCTCGTCTTTCTATGGCATCATAAGCTCTCAACGCGAATAAAAAATAAGTAATTAGGTATGCTTAGAAGTTTGTGAAAAATAAGTGTTAAACTATTTATGTTTGAATTAATTGTTTCAGAAGATTAAAAACAATCTCGCGCTTTATATTGTTGCGTTTGAAATACATACAGTATATTAGTTTGTATTTCATTGTTTATTTTTTAAACCAATTAATATGAGATTTTTATAAAGACTATTAAAGTCATATGAAAAATGTAAGATTTCAAGTAAGATTCATATTTTGATTTATTGGTACTATGTTAATTTCTAACAGTTATGTACATAGTATATTTATTAACGATTATGACAATAATTTAAACAGAGGTCTTGCAAAATTTATATTCAATTCGAAATTTCCTTGTTATGTTTTAAAAATAAATAAAAATTTCAATAAATTATTCGTAGAAAAGTATTTATTTATTATATACAAATCAAGTCTTTAAGATTGAGCGACCAGTCATCATTAAATTAGGGGTATCGGTAACCGGCGGCGGCGGTTTCGACGATTTTAGCGGGGGCAGCTACTGCTGGGGCGGGGGCAACTGCGAGGCGAGCAGGCGCGGCGACAGCCTGGTAAGCTGGGGCGGTGTACGCTGCAGTGTATGCAGCTGGCAAGCTGTATGCAGCAGCGACGGGGGCGGCGTACCGGGCGGAGTACACTGGGGCAGCCACTGGGGCAGTGTAAGCAGCGTAAGCAGCGTAAGGAGCATAAGGCGCCGCAGAGTATCTTGAGACAACTGGGGCGGCAGCGATTGGTGCAGTGGCTACTGGGGCGGCGGCGTATTTTGCAAACACTGGAGCGGCGACTGGAGCAGCGGCCAATGGTGCGGCAGCGTATCTGGCCACTACTGGAGCGGCGACGGGCTCTGCGGCATACCTAGCTGCGGCTACTGCGGCGTTGCTGTAGTAAGTAGCAGGAGCCACTGCTGGAGCGACAGCGTAACGAGCAACTACGGGTTCAGCTACAGTCACAGCAGGAGCAGCTGCTAGGCGAGCGGGAACTACAGCAGGCTCAGCAACCACAGCAGGGGCAGCGGCTACCAAAGGCTCTTTGCGTACTACAGCGTTAAATCCATTGACAGAATCAGCAGCATAGTCAACCACACGACGGGTGCCATCAGGTTCGACTACGGAGTATGATCCTTGCACTAAATCTCCATCGCGTTGTTCTTGTTGGCTTTTGTAGTCCCCAGTGAGAGAGTCAGCTACGTTATATCCGAATCTATACTGCGGGAATGAGTCGAACTCTTCTAGTTTCGCCGCGACGACCGGCGCGGTGTAAGCGACGGGTGCCGCAGCGATAGCCGCTGGAGCCACACTGCCGTAGGCCAGGGCGAAGAGGGATAAGAATACGATCATCTGAAATAAAAATACACGTTTAATAATTATAAAACAAAAAGATTAACCTGTTAAGCACGCTGGTATGTATGTCCAATGTATTGGATTTGTAGTATTGGATGACGAATCCATGAATAGAATAAATATCCGTTATTCTTCCATTGTTTACACAATTTTATCTTTTTCACAAAACACTAAAAGCACTTCACTTAAATCCAATGGGTGCATACCTTGCAGACCATTTTGTGAGTTGTAATGTGCTCGGGGGTGTTAGAAGCTGTGAACTGTATCCCTCGTTGGCCACTAACGGCATTTATACTGGCTCATTGCTTCATCCCCAGAACATCTCCAAATTTAAATATATTCAAGTACGCACGTACGATTCTGGCCGATGGGACGACTGGACAATGTCACTCGAACAAAGCCGCCACTTGTGCAACTCGGCCGGGGCTATGAGACATCGCGGTCACACTCATTTTTCTCTCTATTATTTACACTTGTTTTCAGGAGATTCATTTACAAAATAGTCTCACATAGTTGAATATGGTAACGGACACAAATCAAACAGGTACATGTTAATTTTATTTCATTATTATGGTTCAACACGGTTTTGATAATTGTTCAATGTATTGCTACAGCGTTTATTCCCATAATACTTTATCATAAATAATAATTGATAAGTATATTTATTTAATTACTAAATCAACTAATTTCTGTGCCCTAACCAGATCTTATAAATGTCTTAAAAAAATTTAATGCTGTTATTAGTATTACTAGACATTCTCCTAATTGTTTACCTTCAAACCCACCTATAAAACATACGCAATTCCTCATAAATAGTGTAAGTGCTCCAGTTTCTCTAACATGTGAACTGTCTTTTGAAACCTGCTTTCTGGACGTGCACCGAATATTATTTTGCGAAATGATTAATTCCTATCAAGTAGCAATATCTTCGTCGAGTTAATTAATGAGACATTTAAGAAAGTTGATTTTTGATATATGAAATTGAGTAAACTAGGAATAAACATAATATATAAACTATGAATAGAAAAAGTCTACATTATTAATTCTTATCAGGTAACTAGTTAGAGTAGACCATTTAAACTTTTCTCTTAAGAACATCTTAAAATTCATGTCCACAATGCTATCGTGAACAATACCTCTAAGACAAAGCGTATTTTAATATTTACTTTACTTATGCTCTTAATCATAATCTTAAATGCCAGAAATAAGTTATTTCCATTAGTAGTAACCCAAGTAAAGAGATTTACTTATTGAAGTAATTTTTAATGTGACTTTTTTTAATATTAAAAAAAAATGAAATTATATTTTTTTTGAAAACATTTAAACGATAAAAATATGCAACACAATAAGTAGATAATAATATTAACTTTTAATATAACATGTAGCACCTTCTTTTAATTAGTTATCATCAGTCATAAGGCTTATCATAAGTACCCCGTCAGTATTTCACACTCTTCTAAATTCAAGGGGTTTTACAAATGTGAATAATAACGGTAGTTTTTCCGTATCACGCACGTCCTTCGCAAGGCTGCCAGACGTTGCGTAATTGTTGAACGCACTGCGTATAACGATGGGTATCGTATATAACAGCTCTCTGAATGTATATCTATTTTACTCTGAACCAGGCATATTATTCGTTTAACGCTTAATTAGTTAAACTTGACGACCGCTTGGCGTAGTGGTAGCATAACTGCTTTCCGCGCGAAGGGTCGTGGGTTCGATTCTCACATCGGAAAAATATAATTGTAATTTACATTTGTATATTTCTGAGGTCTGGGTGTTGCTATGTATTGTATGTATGTATGTATTTACAAAAGAAAAGTATATATTATATATGTAATTTATTCCGTTATCTAGTTGCCATAACACAAGCTTCGGTTTAGCTTGGAACTAGATGGCGCTGTGTATAAATGTCCTGAAAATATTTATATTTTATTTTATTTATTTAACATTTAGTGGAGGAACGTAAGGTTTATACCTCGGAATCCAGGGCCAGTCAATAAATCTTTTTTATAAACTTCGGCAATGTGTTTTTAATAGCTTAAAGAAAAATGTAAAAAAAAATTTTTTGTGCGCTCTTCAATTTTTTGTATTTATAAAAAAAAATATTTTTTAATATTTTCCTTAAGTTATATTAGTGTTATTATGTCCTTAAGTTATATTATGTAATTAGATTTTAAAAAGAAGAACTATTACAAACTTCATATTGGGTCTCAAGGGCCTGCAGGTATAAAAATAAAGGAGGGGAATAGAGGGGACAACAGCAGCTGTTGGGTGTTGTTAACGCCAGCCCTAACTGAATAGTACCTGGAATCTCGCTAGGATTGATATTTAGTTGTTGTCGACTGTCATTTAAACTCTGAGCCCCCCCCCCCTTCCCACCCTTATAATCTTTTTTTCCTAGATTTTTTTATACAAATGTTTTCTCCCGCTCCCGTGGGAATTTTGCAATATCCTGTTGCAAATAAGATTTAAGTTTACTAAAGTACCTGCATGCCAAAATTCAAGCGTATAACTTAAGCGGTTTAGACTTTTCATACAAAAGGATTTTCCCGCTTATTCCCGTTCCCGCGGGATTTCGGGAATTCCTTTCTAAGCGGATGCCTACGGTATAACACAGGGATAAAATAGTATTATAAACTGATTAAAAACATATAAATTTATGAATAAATTAATTGATCAAAATACGTATTTCCTTTTTTTAATATGATAGAGCTACGAACCTAGATATAAAATCTATTTTACTTTATATTGAAGCCCTAAATTCATTAAAATCTTTTTGCATTATAAGCAATTAATAATTTTAATTGAGTCCTCGTTCGTGACATTTGCGCAACACTAATAGCAGCTATAAAGTGCCCAGTTAGAACAAGAGCACGTGGCCTGCATGAGGCATTACTTTCTCCATATGTGGCCTTTATTAAATCAGCCCAGTTTGACATTATCCTGAGTGTTGCAAACAAGGCCTACTTACCTTCACAGTTAGCATATAAGTTACTTTGATATTCAATCCTTATAAACATTACGTAACAGTGCACTGGATTTATTGTTTCTAGTAGCAATAGCCTATTTAAAATATAACTTCCAATATTACACTTAGCACATTATTTCATCTGTATGGAAGATTTATGCGTCTTTCCGAAAATATTTCAATCAATAAAGGTCGCTAGTATATCGTTGAAACGATTGCTTTGTTTTTTGACATTAGCTTCCAGAATCCAGATACCTCTTCAAAATCAAACTTTGACAACAAGCTCTTTAAATATGCTATTCTTGCTGCATATACAGAATGTTGTACCTAATAGATATTTATCGTACCAATTTAAATGTAATTAGACACATTCCAAAAAAATATCTTAACTATTTGACCTAAATTTACTACCTACTGTTGACAGTGTAGGTACATGATCGGCATTTAAACATGAATTTAGATTAAATGAAACTTTATTATTCAAACTAGAAAAAAAAACAGCTTCAGCATTAAAATATAATTGATGGTTTTATTTTTCTTTCAGAGTTTACCATAAAAGTACGTCCAGTTCGCAGCCCTCGATTACTATCCAACGAATAAATATTAGTATATTTTTAAAGTTTTTTTTTCAGTATTCTCATTGACTTTCAAAAATTGTTGAAATATCTTGATTTTTAATAAAATGTAAATTCAGCAATTTAAAATGTGTATTAATCTCCGTCACATTAAATAAGATTTTTTTTATTGAACTATTACAATGGACTGACTAGTACTGAGTAAATACCTACGCAACAATCAGCTGACCTTTCCATCTTATAGATAAGCCTACTAAAATATAAAGTCAATAAAGATGCAACCTGTATGTTAATTAAACAGGGCACTGTTTTATTATTTTTTGAAATCGCTCGTTATCTCCATGAATCTCAATCCTTTTATAATATTTTATTATACGATCTAGAACCTAGTAGGATGTATGTTAAATTTCTCCTACTACAAATTTACATCTTTATATTAAAATCGTTACACATATATTCCGTTCTCGATTGATTTACAAATATGTAGTTCAACTGGGTCATAATGGGTAATATGTTTCATAAACATAATCAATGTATATAATATAATTATATCGATAGAACAAACCTGATTTCAGAGCACATATTATTTGTCTAGATCCTGCATGCGTTGCGGTTAAGTGACCATCGACCTCGCACTACTTTTGCTGACATTTCCGATTTGGTTTTGACTACAGATTATATCACACGTTATTAGACTCTTACTTTTATCTTATAAAGATTTCTATTATTACTTAGGTTTATAAAACGTGTTTTAGTCTGATTAAGTTACTCACAAATTTAAAAAAATATGTAAATTGTAAGCTCGTATTATGCTGATCTAAAACTGAACTTGCATCCTCAAGAATTTCCATCCGAAAATTAAACATCAAGTATCTATTTAGTCTATCTTTGGCTTATGTAATGTGTAAACGAGAATAATGATGAGCGACAGAGATTTATTGTGAGAACATTGCTTAAACTGTTTGATGGATAAACGATGATAAAACAATTGGTGAACCCACCAGTCGGCTTCTTCGTGTTGACCGCTGACCTCTGAGACCACGAGCAACGATCTTCACGGTCATCTATCAACACGCGTAACACATTCATAATGATCAGAAGGTCTTCGACGAATTGTTAAGTGTACAATGCGAAACGGCAGGTGGTTTATCATGTCTACACATAATTGAGTAGTTGTAAATACTTGTCAAGGACACAGGCTTTTATTGTTATATTAATATTCATAAAATATGCTTCTCTCCCCTGACTATGTTTTATAATATTTTGAAAATTAAAAGTAAGTTTTGGTGGCGTAACTCAGTATAAGCTTTCTCTCTCCTGGTACCTGCGTGTAAGCGCGAATTTTACCTACGAAATAAATGTAGTTTCGTTTCTTAAATATTGAACTACAAACAGGTAAACGATGAATACCAAAAGATTTTGTTTACCCTAATTGTAATCGCGTAAATATGGCTTCTAAAAAATATAAAGTGATAAACTTCCTTTGACTTAAAAATCGTGTTTATGTAGGTACGATAGACAAACGCAATACAACGACATCAGTTGGGCAACTGCTGACTGATAAATTTACTAAATTAAGCTCTCTTTTATCTAGACAGCGCACATGTGGGCGAGTGTACGACGGTTGCGGTGTATCGGTTACGCTCTTACATAGAATACTACTCATATAAATATTACAATTTTTTTAAAATAAAACTGACGGCGTTGAACTTCTTTGGATTTTGTTAAGTTTTTATTTTATTTGTATTTGTCATACACATACGGTTACTGTCGTCGCATGATAATCTATATCTATATATACTTATTACTAATATATAAAGCTGAAGAGTTTGTTTGTTTGAACGCGCTAATCTCAGGATCTACTGGTTGGAATTGAAAAATTCATTGAATTGACCATTTATCGAGGAAGGCTTTAGGCTACATAACATCACGCTGCGTCTAATAGGAGCGAAGATATAATGGAAAATATGGAAAAACGGGGAAAATTATTCATCTTTGAGGGCTTCCTTTGCGTGCGCTGCGAAAACGGTTCAAGATACAAAAATAATATGTATGAAAGAATTATTCCTCTTCAAATGATCTAAAAAAAGTCCGCGACAGTATGTGTCTATATTCTAAGATTGACTCACTATAACATAATAATAGAAATAGATCCGACAGAGACGAAGTCGCGAGCAACAGCTAGTACATAATAAAAACATAACATTAATAACTGAACGAGAAATTAACCCATAATACATTTGTGTACATTTCATCTTACTGCTTATTATTAAAATTTAATGAATCTAAGCCAAAAGCGGTGGGGGAATATGATGGTTAACATCATCATATTCGTCGAATACAGTAGTACTAGCCACTAGGTACTATACAAAATATAGGTTATAATTATGTAGGTTGCACTATTCCAGCTCTTTCGCCACTCACTTGGAGTATAAAAGTTTGTGATTAGTTAAATATTAAAAGAAATTTAAAACGTACAGGTATTTCAAATTATAGATTGTCATTATTTAATAAGAATAGATATGAGGAAATGAATGTTAAGATCGTTATAGAAATAATATTGGCTTATGCATTATTTCATAAAATATATCGCCAAAACCACTCTTTAAAATTGTGAATGACTAAATAAAAAGCTTTATAAAAAATTTCAAGTCTTTGATCTCACTGCTCTGTTGTCTGTAAGGCAGTACATATAAACTCCCCACGTATAATGCCAAGGTGAAGTAGTTTATTGTTTCAAATGGGACCTGAACATACACATTTGAATTTTTACATTTTGAAATAATAATTATAAAAGTTTAAATACTAATTTAATTAAGAATAGATTACGCTGTTCTTAGAGAGAAAAATTTACTTATTTATCTATTTAATTTAGAGTATAAATATCTAGTGTATTAATAAAAAAAATAGTAAGAGAACCTATTATTGATATGTTTGCATGAAAAAGTTCCATTAGAATTATATATATAAAGTCGCAAATATCAAAATTAATCATTATTTAAAAAAACAAGTTTTTGAGAAAATGCAGTGTAGATTACAATGATATAAAGAAAAAACCTTTTAATGTAACTACTTTGCTTACGAAACTAACTATACCTACTCGTACATATAAACATTACTCGCTGCTCGTGAATTGAAAATAACGATTCTGATGCCGCGTTATTAGGTTCAGTCCATTTAAAAACATTGTGTTGATTAAAAAAGTAAGTAAATGCGTTCGTCGATACTTTGAGAAAATAGCCTTGTCCTAAAAAGATATATACTTTATGAAATTAAAATTGGACTTTATTTTTAATACAAAAGCCGAAGATAGTATATTAATACCTAAAGTATAGAAAATATATGATCCATAGTATTTTATACAGATAGTTATAATACAAAAGATACATTATATTTATAAAGTTTTACGAATAGTTGGACATGTCTAAAGAAATCTTTTTATACTTAGTTTTTGTTAGACGCTTAAAATTACATTAAGCGCTATAAATAAACGAATTATGACTTTTTAACCCCCGAATCAAGAAGAGGGGTGTTATAAGTTTGACGTCTATCTGAACAAATGAACCGAATTCATTTTTTTCTGTTCTTAGATATGTTTGATGAAAATCGACTGAGCCGTTTAAAAATTATGGGGAGTTAAAGTGGAGAAGAAAAACCAAATGTCTGCAAATATGCTCAAGTGGGGTATCAAATAATAGGTTATGACTTGTACATCAAAAAAAAAACAACAGCTTTTATAAGTTTTACGTGTCTTTCTGTCTGTGTCGGGGTTTTTTTTTATTTTTAATCTAATTTTATAACCAATTTAATTCCGTTCATCTAGGTTTAGCTAGTTATTACTAATAACCAGATCCATCTGGCAACTCGGCAAATCACAGGTTGAGCAATTTCTTATTATTAAGTGATCTTACCGTAATTTATCAGGAGATGCAGTGTAATCAGTATTCTCGCAAATGGATTTTAATAGAAAATTCTGGCCTGGCTGGATTAAGACATACCAGCTGTATGTCCCTAAACATATATATATATATAAGATAATATGATAAATGTAGAAGTGGTATTGACGACAAAAATGTCTATATAGCCAATTAAACATATAGTACAAAACATATTAATTCTCTTATATATATTTTTTGTTATTATTAAATTAAATCATCTAAAAGAAGAAATCAATCTTAAAGAAGTGAGGTTCGAGAAAGGATTTGTCATAAATATATTGGATTTGGATTAGTTAAACTAGATATTATAATCAAAGATTATATATACGATTGAACTGAATTACGCAATATATTTTTGTTGAATAAGTTTATCGAGAGGACAATGTATGGTGTCATATATCGTGTCGTTAAATGGAATGTGTAATGTGCTCAGTGAACTTTATGTGTGCTCGAGCCTATATTAGTCGCTGTACGGCTCATATAATTATAAAACTTTTGCAACGCTTTTAACTGATCTAAAATAACAGGGAATTGCTAACGTATCTTATATAAAAAATACATTAAAGTCTCCTCTTGTTAATTCTAAATAAAAATCTAAATATTAAATGATTTATTATTTACGGCATGAAATATAAACAGACTATGCTTATGCAACCGATGATTAAGAAGCGGCCAATAAAACTTATTTAAATAAACCAATCTTAGCATCTTGTAGGTATCTCTATTATCTGCTTTGAATTGTCAAATGTGTTCCTACTGTGTTAACTACATACGAGTTCGAATCAACACGTTAAGATTTTTTGTTCGAATTACCAAGTGGATAAAATGTAATGATTAGCTTTGTAGAGGATTCAATAACCAACATACGTGGAAAGAATAAACCGAATCTCTACAATTAATTGTGGGTTTGTTTGTTGAACTTTTGTGTCTAAACTGCTGAATTAAAACTGAAACAATTAACTAGGGTTAAGCAAAAGGTTAGGTTTACAGGAAATAAAGTAGAGCAAATAGTAGAAGACGTCGATAAATATGTTGGTGAAAACTGAAAAGTATTCAAATTATCTTAAGCTTATATAAAATTTCACACCAAGTGTTTAACATTACTATCTATACATATCATTAAGAATGTGGACTGTGGACGTGTTGAGACAAATTTATTTACCGGTTTTAAACTTAAGTATTATACAAGTTTATTTAAAATATAGACCAATGTCTTAATATTGCATGTTATAAAATTATCACAATTATCTATATTACTCTTTATTATACTAAATAATTAAAAAGTAATTAATCTTATTGAATCATGACAATGTTTATTTAACTCAACTCGATGTAATTACTTTTCTTATCATGAAAAAACACAAGATATCTTTTTTACGGTTAAATTTACTATAGCCAAGATTAAAAATAAAAACATTAAAATTTTTGGCGTGGTAAGTAAAGGCCATATACATATCAATTATTATTAACATAACTAATTGATAATAATTGATACATAGTATTGTATACATATGTTACGTCCAATTACTATAAATCTTAAATTTCGGGGTTACCTGCAGGAGATATAAGTAGCCCTAGGGCACACACTCATGGTCACTCGACGTCACCAAGATTCCGAGTGAAAGGGTGAACCCCGCTCGCCATATATAAACTGAATACGCTCCCCAATAATCATCATTCTACATCCTCGGATCTTACCATCACAATGGCATTCAAGGTAAAGCAATAGCTATCGATCGCAGTTAGAAAAAATTGATTAACTGGAGTTAAATTACATGGATGTAATTATATCAATAATTTTCTCGGAAAAAGCTTTTAACATAAATATTTTAGTTACATTTATAATTAAATTTTGTTATTACTTTAATTTACAGTTTGTTGTTCTCGCCTGCATCATCGCGGCTGCAAACGCTGGTTTGTTACCAGCTGCGCCCATCGCCTATGCTGCTGCCCCAGCATACCACGCCGCGCCAGTCTACCACGCTGCCCCTGTAGCTAAATACGTCGCCCCCGTCGCCAAAGTTGAGGAATACGACCCCCATCCCCAGTACAGCTTCGCTTACGACGTACAGGACGGTTTGACTGGCGACTCTAAGACCCAGCACGAAACCCGTGATGGCGATGTCGTCCAGGGCTCCTACTCTGTGGTCGACCCCGATGGCACCAAGCGCACAGTCGAGTACACCGCTGACCCCCACAACGGTTTCAACGCTGTAGTGCACAGGGAGCCTCTTGCCGTCAAAGCTGTAGCACCAGTTGTTGCCAAAGTAGCTGCACCCGTCGCTTACGCCCGCCCAGTGGTCCATGCTGCCCCAGTTGCCTACTCCGCGCCCGTCGTACACGCCGCCCCCGTCGCCTACTCCGCTTCCGCATACTACCACCACTAAAGAATACCAAAACACTTTTCTGATTGCGATATAATGATAAGATACGTTAATTAAATTATTTTTATACCTTAACGAATTGTTTTACTTCGTTACTGCCTAACTTATTTACGATGACTCCTATATAATTATTATATAGCTGTTGTGTGTTATATAATTATTAATTATTATAAAATAGCGTAATGTCTTACATTAGTAAGTGAATATTGTTTGCCAGTAATTGAAAGTTAATAAAATAAAATATATAACAAGATGCTCAAATGAATAGCAAAGCAAAAGTGGCATATAGGTACGTATATTAAGCAAGTAACCTTTTCTATGGAGATCCTAAAGAACCTTTAAAGTTGAACTCGAAGGTTTTCAAGTCGTGTTCGTTCGATGTGTCGTGAGAACCAGTAAATATGTTCATAAAGCGCTATCCTGAGAGTTCGCTCTCAGGATAGCATTAGCTGAGATGTCGCCTTTTGCTACGTTTCTGTTTGTATGTATTGATTTTATAATGTTTTTAATTTGTATTTTAGTAGCAATATACACTTTTTTATTTATTTAAATAAAATTGTGATTGTAAATGTGCACACTAATCTAAGAAACGGCTTATCCTATCTAGATGGAGTTTTCAATTATATATTGTGGTAAGCTTAACTTAACATTTAGTCTTTAATTTATGTCAACCAGGTGATAAATAAAAAAGTTATGGCAATTTAAAGAATCACGTTGAACTTGCTGAACGTTTGTTGGCGCGGGTTAGGCATTTACAAAAATGCTGCCCAAAGTCACATTTCTACGCGGGCGAAGTCGCTGGCACTGCTAGTATAAAATTAAGTCGCCTTTTCTGTCCCTATATGTATAGGGACCATACATAGGGATATACAGGGCCGTGCCAACCCCCGGTAGCGCCTGTGTGCAGATCCTATGAAGCGCCTTTTTTTTAAGCGAATATTATAAATATTGAGAGACTTGTTCAATAAGCTTAATATATTATGTTTTGTTGTTTACAAGGCCTTTGGTCCGCCTATTGTACGTACTTACTTATCGATACTCTTAAAAAAAATTCGGTGATAGTGGCGGCCCGGCGCCCCTATTTTGTTGGCGCCTGTGTGCACCGCACACTTCGCACATATGGACGGCGCGGCCCTGGGGATGTATGCTTAAATCTTTAAAAATTAAAGGAACGCAACTAAAAAAAACAGCATGAGAATCTTTAGGTTTTATTTAATCTATAGGGTCACTCAAGCTTTCCTCTTCCTTCTTTATATGTATAATACATGCATAATATATGCGAGCAAAGCCGAGTTGGGTGACTGAAAATAATAAATTTCATTTCACTCTCACTCAGTAAGTAAGATAACTAGCAACACTGAGCGTTCTGTCAAATTTGTTTAACAACTTACGTCATAAACATTAAACAGCTTGTTTTCCTATAATGTCAGACTGTATATAAAATAAAATAAAATAAATTACGCAAACCCTAAATCGACTTTGCTATGATATGTATTTGAAACCAATACTTAAGTTAAATAAAATACACTGACAAAATATTTTACCTAAGCGAGTTCCTTATATGCAATAAATTTGCATTTGCGCCATTTCCATGTTTGTTGACGAAGTCGAAACGCCGGTCTTATAAACTATTTTTACACTACAAGACAGTACTAATACACTTACTTATTGTAAAATATGGTATCAACGAGAAGTGTACGATATAAATTTAGTGAGGGAGAACGTGTGTTATGTTATGAACCTGATCCCACCAAAGCTAAAGTACTTTACGACTCTAAGGTACAGTTATATACATCAAGTTTTTAGGATTATAAGAAATTTATAAACCTTGCAAATTGTAACCAATACTTGGTACACTTTATTTAATGTTTTCAAAATCTTTGTTTGTATCTAGTTAATTTTATTAAATATCTCTATATATATTAAACTATTATTATTAGGTTTTGGAAGTTATATAAGTTATCTCTATATATTAAACTATTATTATTAGGTTTTGGAAGTTATAGAAAGTAAAGATAAAAAGGGAAAGCGCTCTGTCGAGTATTTAATTCACTTCCAAGGATGGAATTCTTCATGGGACAGATGTGTTAGTGAGGACTTTGTACTAAAGGACACTGAAGAAAATCGCCAATTGCAAAGGGATCTAGCAGAGAAATCACAACTACAATTGTAAGCACTTAAATATTTTTATAAATGGTGCTTTATTTTTTATATTCTAGATTATTTTCAAGTTTAAGAAAAGTCCAACTATAGTGTATTATTGCAATAACTTTGCTATATACCATGTTAAAAATTTATAATTTTTCAGAGGTGCATATTTATATAGAAGAGAAAGAAAAAAGGGTGGATCTAATCCTGGGTTAGGAACATCAAAGCGGCCTAGACATGGATTTAGTGATGATGGATCTTCAAGTAGCACACAACCAGATGGTAATACAGTGTTTACATATATTAAGATGTAAATTAACCTCACTGAATTTTAATAGACGTAAGAAATTTTTATATGATAACTATACCCAGGATGCCAAATTTCAACTAAATCAGTCCAGCCATTTTTGCATAATAGAATAACAAATTTAAAATATCCATACATACACTCTCACAATCTTTCACATTTAAAATATAAATAGGAAGTAGGACAGTATAGGAGGATTTATGGGCTTTGTAAATATGTATTGATGGTGCATTTATAGTTCTTACTAAGATCAAACCTTATATTTTTCAGAAGGTGAAACAGCCGCAGACACTGATACTTCTTCAGGGTCTGCCTCAAGTGCCCAGCCTCGATCATCACCATTACCCACACATACATGCCGAGCACAAATACCACTGCCACCTACTTTACGGTAACTAAACCACATGTTTTAGAAAAATAGCAAACATTTAAAAAGTAAAAAAAGGATATATACTGTTGAATTGAGAAACCTACTCCTACTATTTAAGTCAATTAAAAAATTAAATTGACAATAACTACAATAAATAAAAGCAAAACTAATTATATCATTTGAAAAGTCATTGTTTACATA
>JADANM010003353.1:4382487-4416750 GCA_026213755.1 Eurema hecabe
ACAGAGCATACATTTGCGACATTTCGATCAATATCAAATTAAAGAAAAACATTTGTTAATTTTTTGCATTCACGCATCAAGCGAAAACACTACTCAGTACTTTTGAGAGTCCTCGATATATTATTAAAGAAATATTTAGTTGAATTAACGTTAAGCGTTATGCCGCATAATGCGCTCTAGCAGTCTAGCACTATAATTGAAAAACTAGGTAGGTATATAACGTAACCGCATGCTCTTCTTTACTGTGGTGTGTATTTATCTACTATATTTTTACATTTGACTTTGACATATTTTACTAATATCTATGGTACCTTTATGGATATTTCTGTAATCTATTATCTATTTGTATTTTGTCACTTTGTGATTAGTGATTACAAATTACGACGCGAGCGATTGTTGACTTCAAGATAATACAGTAAATTATTAAAATTGATCAGAATTAATAATATGGCAGATTCAACTATAAATGACATCGCTAAAATGAAGGTTGTAGACCTACGCAAGGAATTAAAGGCACGTGGATTACCCTATACCGGTGATAAAAAAGAACTTGTAGCTCGACTTCAGGCGGCAACTGCACAAGATGAGCACGCTGACATAAACTTAGACTCTGATGAAATAGACTCTGACGGTGTCTTAGATGATGAAGATGATAAAACTCATCCCGATATTTTGGAAGATCCATCGGCGGACGCTCTTAACGAGGAATTGGCTTTAGAAGACAACTCACCGGAAAAACAAACTATCGAAACAAAACCACAAAGGATTCTTAAACGAAAAATAACTGCAGAATCGCAAAAAGATCAACCGTCTGAAAATAAAGAAACATGTTCAAAAAAGATAGTTCTTAATAGAACAATTTCTATGACGGCAACGAACACTACGAAAACTGTTGAAAAAGAAACTGAAAAACCAAGCAACACTACAACAGAATCTACATCTGAGAGTAATAAAGTAAAAATATCATCAGATCTTGATTTAAAAACCAGGTTAGAAATGAGAGCAAAACGGTTTGGCCTACCTGTCAAGATTACAGATGAAGCTAGAATAGAAGCAAGAAAACAAAGATTTGGGCAAAACACTAACATTAGTAGCGATTCAACTAAAGTAACAGTTCCTGGAACGCTGTCTGATACTCTAGACAAACTGAAAAAACGGTCTGAGAGGTTTGGACAATCGGTGTCCACACTAATGATAGACATAGAAAACAAAGAGAAACTAGAAAAACGGAAAGCTAAATTTGGCACAGTAAAGTAGGGTCTAGTATAGGATTTCATCATACATTAAAAGATGTAACTTGAATTAACCCATTGGTTAAGTAAGTTATTAAAATGGAGTTATTTCCATCCAAGTAAAAATAAAGTGTTTATAAACATCAAGTTTACCAACAATGATAGCTTAAACAATAACCTACAGAGAAAGTGATAAATTTAATTTTTTAGCTTAAACAGAGTTAACTAATACAGTTATTGTCAATTTAAATTATAAGAATTAACTCCTCAAACTATTACTGTATGCAAGTTTTAATTCAACATAATATTAAGGATTTCAATAAATTTCTGCAACATCAAATTTCATTTAATTTAATTATGAATAAAAGATATCATGATCTCCTAATATATATTTTTGGTAAAATAAATTACATATTTTATTTTTATTATTGACCATTATTGAGCAATTTTTTGTTGAATAGTAAGCAACCACCAATACCCATAGATAAGAAAAATAATTGTGATAAGGATTGGATTTACAATTTAAGGATAGTATTAACGAAATTTGGATCTAAATAAAGGGCCATAGGCGCTTCCACTTATCAGAATAAACCTTAGTGTTTCTAACAATTTAGCATTACTAGACTTGATGTTCCCTAAACAAAACTTGTGTTTTGTTCAGGAGACACCCAACTATTTCAGTTATAACTTTGTTCCTTTAAATTCAGGTGAAGATGAAGAATAAATCAAGATACCGATTCATATAAAATAATTTTATTCTCATATATTAATTATATCTAAAATGTATATTTTTAATTATAATTAATATTGTATAACTATTTTAGCTTAAGTCACAAAAAGGTAATTCACTAAAATCATCAAGACATGGCTCTATATTCAAGATTTTGGTAAGAGGCTTTGGGTCATTTGGAATAAAATCTTGAGGTATGTGTATAGCATATTCCATATATGGAAGTTTATGTAATGTGGCCCATCGGACAGCCACATCTTTATGCAAAGCTTTCCTAAAGCCCATGCAGTGCATATGTTTCATCTTTTCATACTTAATCCTCACAAATCCCATACAGGCTAATGTGTATTGCCAGCATTTCATTAATTTACAATTTGCTCCAATATGTTTTGAGTCTGGAGTATTAATAATAAGCAGTCCCCCATATTTTAACAATTTATATGCCTTTTCACATGCAACTATCCTCAGGTCTGATGATGGTATATATTCAAGTAGAAAACAAAATGTGAGTACATCAAATGACTCTTCCTCTATCTGATAAACAACATTATCCTTAATTACCATCTCTCTTCCTATCTCAACATTCAAAAAGTCACACTCCAATACATATTTGTTAGCAGGGCATAAATCAATTGCAAGAACATTAAATAGATTATATGTTCTAAAGGGATTGTAGCAGCTGCCTACATCTAATAGTTTAAGTTTGTCTTTAAAGGATTCCTTAGTTTCTAGCTGTATATTTAATGCATCACAAATATTATAATCTTTATTGCTATATTTTTCATAACCCTTATTAATAAAGTATTCTTGGCATAGATTAACTGACCATTCTATACGTGATGAGGCATCGCTATTATCACTGGCACAATTTTCTTCCCAGTGTACAGTGGCCAACTTTTCCATATACTTAGCATAGGTCATTAAAATTGGCTTCCTTTTACAATGCTGCTCCCAAGCATCATTTGGCCCAATTGTTACTGCACTTCTGCGTAAATCTGCATGAACATTTTTTAAATATTGAGCTAATTCTTTATGCTCCTCGTTAGCCATATTGTTCGTATAAAGTATGTACCCATCGAGAAATAAAATTTTCAACCAAAAAATACTTAATCATCTTTCTGCTGAATGATACATTGTGTATAACGAGTGTGTAAATACTCTGAAAAATTAAATAGAAGGAATTTTGAAAGTAGGAATTAAGGTAAAAGTTTTAACTATTAACATTTTTATCAGTCTGGACTTGTGTCAACTATCATCATTCAATAACAAAACACACGTAGGGTAGTAAGTAGTCCCTGTTTTTCAATTATTATTTGAATGTTTTAACTCCATCTTTCTTCGTTGAGAAGTCTCAAAAGTACTAAGCAAAGAGGTACTAAGTAGTGCTTTCGCTGGATGCGTGTAATTATACGTGCATTGTGCAGTGCCAGAATATTAACAAACGTTTTTCTAATTTCTTCAATTTGACATCGATCGAATTGTCGGCTGTCGCACTATAGGTTAAATAGGTACTGTAATTGAAAAACTAGGATAGATTCCAGCATAATTCAGCAATGTACGCCACTGAGTCGCACTATGCTCTGTAATTGGAAAACTAGGCTAGTATGTATCTAAACCTAAAGTAAATTTTTTATACAAAAAATATTTTGACAAATGACAATTGTCAATTGTCATTAAAACCCGTGTAGATGTCAGATGACTGATGTCTGTTTTGTTTGTATATTATTGAAAAAATTGTATTTTTACGTAGACATGCCGGCGTTGTAAAGTGCAAAAAGACATTCGAGTTCATCATGGATGTTACTATTTCTTCTGATTGTATTGTTGAGCAATGGCTCCAAGAAAATGATTCCAAAGAAATGCCAATACCCGATTTAGAATATGAACCCCATCTTCTGATATCTAGAGTAAGTTTATTGTCATCAATACTTGTATGATTTATTGTATACTATAAAATATAATATTTTTTTAAATTTTAGGTACGAAAACACTATATGGAGCAAATTATAAAATTACTATCTTTGAATTATGAAAGCAACCAGAGATTGGTAAATAAAAATATATATCTTCCAAGTGCGATTTGGCGGTGCGCTAAAATATTAGAAATGAATGCAGCTCAGAATTCAATGTTAGTCCAGTTATACCGAAGGAACATTATTACTGTGGTGCGTATTAATTATTAATTTTTTTTTTTTTTTGAAAATATGTAATTATATTATTGTAATACCTTACAGATAAAGGATTTAAAAACTGACACATCTAATGGTAAGCTGTATAAAAAATTATATGATTGCCTTAAGTCACCTCCCCAAAATGAAAAAAAACTCCAAACAAGTTTAACTATGGGTAAAGATTGTACTTGCACTTGTAATTGTCACCAAAGAAAAAAAGTCAGAAAACCCTCTGAATCACCCCAAAGAATAGAAAACACCATAAATTGGCCTAATAAAGATATTGAAAAGTGTTCCAGTGTAATCAATCAATTTGAGGGTGATTTACCCAATACAAATTTATCACACCAAGGAAATTTATTTGGCTCTCAGGAATGTGCGGCTGATAATGTGATGCAACAATTAGAAAAACTTTTTGAAGGAGGCTCTAATGAAGAAGATATTTTTGATGGAATTCTTTGCAACTCAATGGACATAACATTTAATGATACCTCAAAGAAACAACTTAATCAGGATGATTCTTCTAATTTTAGCAGAGATTTAATAATCAAAGAACAAGCAGCTGAAATAAAATCTTTGGATGACAGGCTCGCCACATTAAGTAAATTTGAAGAAAGTTCAATTTTCAATACTAAAAAAGAGACACTAAAGAATAAAAAGATATCTACTAACAAATGGCTATGTGAAGAATATTTTTTAAAAGTGAAACTTTTCGAAATTCTAGATCAGCTTAGAGATTGTAATAGGGCAAAGCTTACTCGGGTATCATTCACAAAGTATTTTCTTAAATATTTTTTGATATATAAAATATATAATAACTATAGATTAATATATTTTTGCAGATTAAAGAGCTATTAATAGATCTCTTTGGAGATGACAGCGATGATGAGGGTGTAGTCTCACCTTTGGAAGAGACTTCAGATTTTGTTACTAGTTGTAAAGAGCGTATAGCTCCTTGGGTGGTGAAGTTATTAACTCCGTATTACATCAAAGGCAGAATAAAAGGAAAAGCATTATTCAAGGCTTTGGCTAAGCATTTAATAAGATTAATATACCAGTGCAGTAGATATCCTGGTAGGATTAAAAATGTGTACTATGTGTGGTAACAATAAATTGCAAAAGTAAATTTTGTTAAATATTTACCTTTATAATTACAGAGGAATATGAAGTACAAAACTTTATTAAAGACTTCCTACAAAACCATAAAACAATAAGATGTGAAGCTGATTTCAAACAGTTTAGAATAGAGAATATTTAAAGACTGAGGATTGTTAAAAATGATGATGTTTGTTTGAAAAGTACATTTATTGGATAAAAGATACAGGTATACTTGCGTAGTAATATCAAGATGCTCTCTATGTATATTTTAGTATAAGAAATATTGTAGCAAATATTTGTTACTTTATGATATGTAAACAGTATTATCTTAAGATAGTAACTTTTGTTCTTGTTTTAAATACCTAGCTCTAAAATAAAACATGTTCTTATTCACCATGTCATTTTATTCTAATTTAGATTTTTTACATTCCTGTTGATCGTTACTATCAGATTTCCTTTTGCTTGTGCTTACAAACCACGCTGTTAGTGATGTTTGTGTTTTATTAGGCTTATTAGCAAATTCAATTCTCTTATTGCAGTCCAAAGATTTATACTTTGAATTATTTACTTTTGTTGAAACTGGATGCCATTCTAATATTTTGGTAGGTTTGAGCTGTTCTACAGCTAAATCAGCATTTACATTTTCTATGTCAAGCCAACTCTAAAAATAAATTAAATTAATGGTACCTAATTGTAACTTGTATATTATCATCATTCAGGCATTTATATTTTTTGAGTTATTGGTGAGTTAGTTAATTAAGTAATATCATAAGACACCTGAATATTTTGGACTGAATTGTGTTAACCCTCTACCTGAATTTGTTCCTGATTATCTAATATTGCAGGCATTCTATGATGAAGCCAACTCATAGTTTCATTAGACTCCATTGTTATGACCGAGTATGAATAAATAATTGTATTATTGTCTTGCCAAGCATGATATAAACCAGCTATATTCAAAAGCTGTAAACCTTTCCATCCTTCCTCATCAAAATCGTTATCCCAAGATTTTGGATCATCCATCTGTGTAAATAAGTTGTATAGAGAAGACTAAGGTTTAGGTAAGATTAGGCCAACAACAATGGACAGCACCAAACTAACAGACTTACCTTTATACTTGGCTTTTGTGGTTTGTAAATGTAATATGGTTGTTTGGATTTTGATGTAGTTTGCCATTCATAGAACCCTTCCATTACTATCACACATCTTCCACCATTTCTTAAAATAGGATTGTAAAGTTTTGAACTTGTAATACTCTCTATACGACAATTGTTTGTACTTAACTTGTGGTTTCTGTAATCCCCCTAATTGGAATAACATTACAATTAAATTTATAATACCTTTATATTAAACTTATTAAAATAATAATTAAAACTACCTTGTGCCAAGGTGGTATGATACCCCACATCATTGGTTTTAAGATTCTACTTGTAGTTCCGGCATTTCTAAATTTACTATTAGATATCAAAACAGGTGTTATATCTGTAGGTGCTATGTTATATGATGGAGAATATTCTTTACCATTGTTATATTCGGGAAGATATTCTGGTTTAATGCATGCATTTGATTGATCCCTATAACTACATGCACAACGTAATTGGTCTTTATCCAACGACCTAAAAGTTGCAAAATTAAAAAATTACAAAAGTTAGCCTTGTAGTTCGTACTTTATAACTATTTAATTAAACAATAAATACAAACAATCCTGTTCGACCACACATGCTCAATATCTTTAATTTTAAAGTTTTAAGTATTTGCGAAATAAAGAACTTTAGCTCAGACTCAAAGGTATTTTAATTTAATGCTTTTTATATATGTCGAAGCGTCAGAAATAATTGTGATTTTATTTTAACGAATTAGTTGGAAACGTCAGGCAGAAAGCTTGAGTGAGGTCACCCCGGTGTCGGTATGACGTTTGACAGCTGACAGATGTGAAGGAACGGCTGTCAGTTGAGTAGTGGAGCGCGGGCGCCGACGGGTCGGGCGGATGAACTCGCTGCGTTACCAACTAAATCGTATTGGTTCTAAACTAATTTTACTGTAATCATGTAGTATTGGAAATACATTGTTAAAGTGAACAGCTACGCTTTGATTTTGATAATCGCCATGCCTGATATAACGAGTTAACGCCCCGGCGGCCCTACCTCCTTCTTCGATATATATATTACTAGCTATTGCCCGCGACTCCGTTCGCGTGGACTTTCATATAAACTGTGACCCTCCCTTTCCTCCCTTATAATCCTCAAAAATTGTAGCCTATGTGTTATTCTGATGTATAAGCTATATTGTGGTAAAGTTTCATTCAAATCCATTCAGTAGTTTTTACGTGAAAGAGTAACAAACATCCATACATCCATACATCCATACTTACAAACTTTCGCCTTTATAATAGTAATAATTAGGTTTAAGTTTAAACTAGACTACCGACTACCGACAAACGAGATTAAAGTTTAAACTCAAGGTTTAAAAATTCAAAGTTCAAACTTGAAAATTAAAATATCAAACTTTTTTTTTTTTTATTTAATTAAATGACCTGGTAACAAAGACCTTTAGGTCATATCTTATTTATTATTTTTACACTTCACTTCATTTCTTTCTGCCCTTCGTAAAGTGATAGTGAACTTTACGAAGAACCTAGACGAATCTTGGAGCAATCGGAACGGCGCTACTAAGCGCTCTCAAATGAATTCTTCATTTCTTGGACATTTATTAGCTAGTTTACTGCATGATACACTATCACAATCATACATTAAATCCCTTTATGCACCAAAAAAGGAATATTCAATCGAGATTACATATAGACGCCGCACAATTCCCGCCAAAACTATCATATCAAACTTTCAAATGACATTGCCACAGCAAAAAAGAGAATATGTCAAACGGAGTACAAGTGTCAGAAAACTAGTTATCAAACTTGACAAATAATCATTTATGATTTATCAGATAATCATATTCCCTTGGATGGTGGCGATTAACATTGTTTTTGTGTAAATAAAATAATGATAATACAAATTTATTTTAACTATTTGACCTAACTAGTAAACATTTACAAATCCATTAAAAAAAAATGGCTAAGCTTTAAAATAAGTATAGTCGTGTCCTAATCTACAATGTGGAAATATGTGTCGCGACGATTGAGGGATACATTTGAGAGGAGCGCTAATCACTTTGATAAACGAAGTTCTGCTGGCGTCGTAAATACTAGCAATGGTCTAGCTGATGATAAAAACAAAACCTCAAATTCTCCATGCTGTTGGTTTACTCCTCGTAAATGTTGGAATTCGTTTCAAAGGGAGAATGGCACAAAAAGTGAAAAATGGAATTTTGATCACTTGAATCGCACTTGGATAGGTGCCATTACATGGGTAAGACAAGTCTAATAATTTTTGCTTATACACATTACACAATTGATAAAAGGTTTTAATTATGTGAAATTTTATGTAGTGTGGTCAATTTTTATTCAAATTCAATGTCAATAATTATTTATTCGTTAAGACATAAACTATTACTTGGACAGGTAAAAACAAGAAATAAATTTTACCAATCGAATAGATAGAATTGATCATGTCCAATTATAAGAGCCATTGAGGAATGAAAGAATTGACAAGAAAAATATTCTCCATACAATTATTATCTCATTTCAATTGGGATATATTTTGGCTTATTTCTCACTTAAATAATGAAATATATTTTAGAATGTCTAACTGCAAATATCATTTTTAACAGGTTATTATAAAAATTTTTAAAGTTAATTCTAGCATATTGTTTGAATTGGACTAAGTCCTTTATTATAATGTTAAGTTAGTTGTTATCTAAGAAAACAAATCCTTTTACAGAGCAGTGCTTTAGTTTTTGGCTGGTATTCAGGCCAACTTATTCATTGGAAACTTAAGGATCATTTGAAGCCAAACACATGTACCCCAGCTGTCAACTCATTAATATCATCTCTTCAACATCTGAGGGCAAAACAAGATATAAAGAGATTAGATACTATATATGAGGTTGATACATCTACATCCGTTACTCCGATTGTACATTTAATTTCAAATGACCATAATGGAGGTAAGCAAGAAAGTGCAAGTGATAGTAGCACAACAAGTTCAGAAGATGATTTGGGGGAGGTCCTTAACTCCATTGAAAATAGACTAGGTCTGGCAGCCATAGAAAGTGGTCAGCACCAAGATGGTTTAAACCTGCTCAGGTAAATTATTGTGTTTAAATACTCTGATTTTAAGACTTCCGCTGTTAACCCTCTCCCTAATTCTAGTGATTGGAGCTAAAAAGATACCATTTTAGCATATATATTTATAGATGTTTTTTCTTGACATTGAGGTTAGTAAGACAATGTCTCAACAAAAAAAATTCTAATTGTGAGGTATTTCACTTAGTTTCCTTTCTTCTAAATGGCTGGCTCAAAAATGTATCAAATTTAAGAATTGATTGTTTGTTTGAAATGTATAGCAGCTCAGATATCTTTACTGTGTCCAGCATACCACAGAGAGAGAAAATCTTGAGAAAAATAATAATATACAGTATACATAATTTTGTAATCCTATTCCATGTTTTCACCAATTATTTATTTACGTAGAACTGACAGACAGACTTACCTTTATACCTTATTTATAATTTTACTTTGTATTAACTAAATTCTTCATCACTTTATTTCAGAATATGTATGTATGTTAATGTTTTAATTTTTAAATAACAGGTCTGCAGCAAAGAGGAACCACCCTCCCGCTCTCTACAACTTAGGGCTTTGCTATGAGTTAGGTCTTGGAGTTGAAGTAGATGAGAAAGCTGTAAGTATTACATAGTTTAAAAAGAAAAGCCCCAGTCCATTTAGCCCAATTGGAATGAAATTATTATAATGGTAAAATTTATAAATTGGTTCTTACACGCATATCAGTAAACTAAAAACTTTACCATCCTTTATTATTAAATTGATTCATATACTATGTAGAATACACATTTTAAGATTTTATTTTCTCCTATCATATAAGATGTAGGTCAATGAAAAAAAATATATTGAATAATTTCAACTTTTTGACAGGCTATGGAGTTGTATCGTTCTGCAGCTGCTTTACAACACCCAGGTGCTTTATATAATCTTGGCATATACTATGGACAAGGACGTGGTGGTCTGAATAGGGATGCTACAACTGCTACTCGATTACTCCGCTTAGCTGCCGTTCAAGGACAGGAAGACGCTATTACAGCTTTGAAAATGCTGGACATTGATGTCCATGAATCACCATCTAAACAGGAAAACCATTCATGGGCAAAGCCATTTACTCCCTTTGCTTCAAATGAAAATATAATACCAACTCATTCTGCATTATTTGTTGAAAATAGGAACAATGGGTCATTAAGTTATAATTATGAACCCATTGTATATTAATATTTTTGTTATAATTTAATTGGTGGTAGTGATTTTTAACTTTCGTTTTAAAACATGTTTTTCACTTATTAATGTAATGGCATTTACCACCTAAGTAGTAAAACTGTTACAAATAAGAATACTTGATTTTGCTTGATCTAAACTGCAATTTTGCTAAGTATCCTGTTAATAATTTCTTCGATTTTTCTTTTCTGTTTTTGCTTGTTTCGTTAAATATAAGGTTCAAAGAACAAAACGAACGATAAGGACGCATACGAACTAGGTAGTAAAAAAGGCGAAATTAAATTTCGTTTAAAGAATGTGAGAATATTGAGTGCTTTAGACTAATTAAGAAATTATGTAAAAACATCTTTAATACTTAGTATTTAAATAATTATGTTCGTAATATGAAAATAAATTCCCGATAGGAAGTCACACTACTTACATAACCCATATTTATTGGTCTTATCTAAAAATAATGGTTATCATCTGATTAAACAATGAAAATTATATGCATGTACTTCCTGGTTACTTTACTGGTCATTAAAAATGTAAGTAGGTCAGAAATACAAAGATATTTGAATCAATAAAACTTATACAAAAAGCTTATGTATGTATTTAATTTACTTATCATTAGGAGGTTAAAAATCGATAACTTCATTTTTAAACAATTTTATTATTATTATAATCCACGCTTACAAGTGTGCTTAATATATATTACAGGTTTTTTCTAGTTTGACTGTCATTACAGTCAAGTTAGCAAGTAAAAATATCTTAACTAAATAAATCACACACTCTCTAAGTATTATTATAATTCATCCCAAATACAATGTTATTATTGTACTTGAAGGAATGCAACAAAGGTTTGACTGAAATTCAACAAGGTACTTCATACATTTGTATGTGTCGCCCGCCATCTGGTCAAGTGTATTTCTGTAACAAATTTATTTAATAGAGAATAAATTTGGTTACACGAAAATTGCTTAATGTAAATGTACTAAATGTTTTTTTTACTCTTTTACAACATAGTGACAATAATACTTATAGCTATTTTCTAAAATGATACAGGGACTAAGAAGAAATTGCATAATTGGAATTGTTACTTATTTACACTTATTGAAATAGGGTTTATAAAAGTTTTAAGATATTACATTAGAGTACGCGTCGCGAATCTTTAGCGCTGAACGAAACCTGCGCAGAAGTCAAAAATAAGGTATCGAGGTAACGGCGCGGCGCGCGGGGCGCGTGATCGTCGGGTGCGCGAGCATTGATTGGTTGTCCCAGTCGTGTTGTCTTTCTAGCGATTCTACCGTCTATTCGCGTCCAGCGCTAAACATAAATGACGCGACCTATACCTACTATTAGAAGTATAGAAACCGTCGCAAATTTAAAGGAGAATGTTAAAAAATAACTGCTTTTTTTGAGCGCCTTAAACGAAAGTGACGAAGAAGTAATGAATAGCCGCGAAACGGCAGCTCATACAACTTACGCCATAGTTATCTTTCTGTCTAGTTCCAACCCATCTAGATTCTAAAAATGTTTTCGTTCTATTTGAAGTTATACGCCTATTGGGCTATTGACAGCAGTATTACCGCGTATTACCTAGTACTTTCTAGCGTATTCTCTGGCCTGCGGGTAGCGGTCGGGGTAGGTGGCGCCGGGCGGCGGCGGCTGGTAGGCGGGCGGGTAGCGCGCCTCATACGCACCGTAGCGCGCCTCACTGCTGCCGGTCCATGCTGTCTCGCTGCTCGCTCCCCCTGACAATTATTATATTGATCAATTATAATTTATAGTCCATATTATTTCTGTGCCTCATGATTTTTTTTTTTATTTTATTTTACTGAATTACTTTATTTTATTGAATTACTAATCAGCATTAAATGTAAGATAAATAGTTTGACTGGAAAAAAGTGTGTTTATCAGTTAAATAACTACAACTATTTGCAATGAACTTCAATTAATCTATATATATATATATAAAAGAAAGTTGTGTTAGTTACACCACTTATAACTCGATAAAGGCGCAACTGATTTGGGTGAAAATTGGTGGGGATGTAGTTTAGGATCAGGAGAAGGACATAGGATACTTTTATCCAGTTTCCAGGGGAATAAATTTTTTATGAAAGTAAACGCGGACGGAGTCGCGGGCAACAGCTAGTTAATTATAAAGAATCAGGAGTGAACCGTGTCACAATTAGGGGATGTGAACGTATCGACCTCCAAAGCAAAAGTGGCATCTTTTTGTAATGGTGCCGCTTCATACCCGCTCGGCCATTCCGTCCCCACCTCGCCTGACTCACAGAATCTTACGACTGTTTTGCCTGTACTAACTCTCACTTAACCACACTCCGACAGACAATAATAAACAAAAATGAAGAAAGATAATTACAATTAAACTTTCTCAGATCAATACTGTATTACAGTATTAATGATTGAAAATATATAAATACATAGACTTTAACATAAGCATAATGCAAGCTCTGTTTAGTTTGTGCTTGGGATTCTGAAATATACAAGTCTATCAACAATACCTTTGTTAGTGGTAGCTGCGTCAGGGTAGCGCGCAGAAGTGTTCCACACGCGCGTCTCGGGCTTGCTGGGCGGCGACGGCCGGTACTGTCTCGTGTCGCGCGACTCGTACGTGCGGCTGTTTGAAATATCACTATATATGTATCTAAAGTTTGATAATTACCAGGAATATTTACCCAAAAATATAAATTTTTAAATAAAACAGTTATATCAAATTTCCTCGCCTCGCGGTTTTATCTGTATTTAATAACTCTATGTGATAAAAAAAACCCGCATGAAGATCGGTTGCGTAGTTTTAACAATTTAAGCATACATAGGAAGAAAGCGACTTTGTTTTATACTATGTAACAATTAAAGATTTATTATAGTGTATGTACAATGTACATATTTTAAAACAATATTTATTGTAAGGATGTATGTATGCTTAGTGAATGATGAAATAATAGTGACATTTATTAATTACCTTGGTTCCTTGGGCCTAGTACCTGGTGGCATTGGTTGCCTTGTATCATCATGTGTTGTTCCATTGCTGGGATACTTCATGTTGCTAGCTGCAGAAGATAGAAAAAAATTGAGATGGTTACAAATTAGGACACAAAAATGTATTCTTGTTTGATGAAATTTTGCAATAATATTATGTATTTGTTGTATTCTTTTTATCATTAAGGGTTTTTTTTTATTTTTGAAAAGGTGTTTATCGGTTTTCATTTCTATTATTTACTAGATGACCCGTCGCGACTTCGTTCACGCTGTACCTACCTATCCTACCTATCATACAAATGTTTTTTCCCACTAACTCCCGTTCCCGTGGGAATTTTGCAATGCAACTAAGCTTTAAGTTTACTAAGGTACCTGCATGCCAAATTTCAAGCGTCTTACTTAAGAGCCCGCTAATTCCCGTTCCCGTGGGAATTTCGGGAATTCCTTTCTTAGTGCACCTCTACGGTATCTAAGCTACATCCCTTCCAAATTTCAAGTGCCTACGTTTAGCCGTTTAGGCTGTGCGTTGATATGTCAGTCAGTCAGTCAGTTTCTCCTTTTATATAAATAGAATATAGATAGATGAACATACTTTATAACATTAGATTTTATAAAACATGCTTTGATAAAGGTTTAAATGCTTAAATGAAGTATTAATGTTATAAAATACAAGTTAATCCTTACTAATCTTATTAAAGCAAGTTTGTGAAAAAAAATGGAATTTTAGTTAAAGTTTGGATATGCACGAATATTATTATATAGTGCTATCATATAACGGTTGGTACTAACACGAAACGTGACGAGGGTAGTCCCGCTTGTAATCACGTTCACGATCTCTCTTGTCAGTGGAGCGTTCGTAGCTTGACGAATCGAAGCGCGGTGGCGGCGGAGCTTCGAATTGACCTCCCCGGGATGCCTGCTGAATAAGTGATTCATTGTTTTTTTATTCTAATCTATTTAGTTATGTTAGAATGATAATAATTACATTATTTAACAGTACATTCCTAGTTTTAAACACTGACAAGCGCACAGATTAAAATTAATTATAATATGCTACCATGACCGAGATGATGATATCTGGTTTTACTTTGCGTTTAAGTATTCTAGCAAATGGTCTATATTGTGTTTTCTATCATAGTGTTTAACAATGCATGTCTCTCTCTATATATGTGTATGTGTGTGTGTCTGTCTGTATGAACACACCAATGAGGGGGGAGGCGCCCGCTTGTGCCTGGCGTCGCGCTCGTAGGCGGGCTCGGGCGGCGACCCCGCCTTGCGGTACCCACCATCGTAACCCCGCTTTCGACGCTCTTCCTCCAATCTGTTTACAATACACAAAAACTTAAATTATTTTGATTTGTTTATTATTAAGCTCAGGGCCAGGTAGAAGACATGCGACGCGGTCAATCATCAACCTGAGAGAAATGAAAAATCACCTTTCCAAAAATCTCACAACCCTGAAAAACTCTCCTTATGCCACGTCAGTGCAATCACGACTAATAACAAGATGCTGCAACTACGAAGAATTATTAAGTAGGAAGAAACGTGCAAATAATATGTAAATATTTTATGGTCATCAGTATAAATAATCATATAAACACACAATTTTATAAACTTGAACAGGAATTACGTGAAGTATAAATTAGATTTTTTACCTTAATTGCTCCCTTTTCAGTTCTAATCGCTCCAATTCCAGTTTTTCTCTTTCCAATCTGTGCCGTTCCCGTTCTAGCCGCAACAATTCATTTTTCTCGCGTTCAATTTTCTCTCTTTAATAAACAATAAATGACTACATGAATCAAAGCAAGATGTACCAGTAATGATGATGTAACAATTAACGAAGCCTGCATTGTTTACCTAACCATACTTCCTTTTTGTTTCTTTTATATTCTATCTTTAAGGCGAGTTTGTACGCCAAAAAAACGGAAGGAAGTATTATATTTAAGTATATTGAAAATGTATAATATAAAAATAAATCGACCAAGTCTATAAAAAATAAGAATATTGTTTGCAGTATGAGGATGGTTCTTAGTAGTGTTAAAATATATATTAAGTATCTTCGGGCTATTTATTAACTTATTCCCTCGTGAGAGGGGCACAAGAGCAGGCACGTCGCCTGATATCAAGCATTTGCATAGTTACGAAGGTAGTGTCGTAAGTGTAAAATAAATAAAATAAAGAGTATAGGTTACCTCTCCGCCCTCAGCTTCTCTCTCTCGATGGCGAGGCGGCGCTTCTCCTCGCGCTGCCTCCTCTCCCGCTCCCGCAGCGCCTCCTCGGCGACGCGCCGCCGCCGCTCCTCCTCGCGCGCGGCCCGCGACCGCTCCCTCGCGCGGGCCACGTCACGCTCTTTCTGTTACCAAACGTTTCACTAAATTATCTTTCGGCTTCCGTTTGTTTTATTAGAATTATACTTATTTAATTTACGCTAATATTATAAAGAGGAAGATTTGTATTTTTGTATGTAACGAATAAACTCAAAAATACTGGACCGATTTTAATAATTCTTTTTTCATTAGAAAGCTACATCATCACTGAGTAAGATAGGCTTTATTTAGTACTATGTCTGCCCGTGCGACGTCCCGGGACGGTCCGCTAGTATAATTATAAAAATATCAGGTCAAATAAAATCTCTACATTCATAAAAAAACTTATTAAGTACGAGCCGTTGAAGCCCCCACGCTACGCTACAAGAAAATCACGTCACCAGTTAATAATATTATACTAATAATAATATAGCCGTTTATTTTCAGTTCCACAAAAATTTTGTTTAAAACTTATACCATAAATATGTAATTACATTTTTAAATATATAATTTTTTTTTTCCAGTCACCAGTTAAAGGTTAAGCTAATTAGTTTGCTTGATAAAACGTTAAATATTTTACTATCGAATAACACTGAGCAAAAAAAGACACAAATCGAATAAATAGTCCATTAATTTAGTATGCAAAGCTTACCCATATTTTAGAAAAGGACAGGACTTCTTTTGGTGATCGTCTACGTTCTCGACTTCTAGTGCTGCGTCTTGTTTTATCCTGAAAAAAAAATCATAAACAACAACAGTTCAAGACTAAAAGCCGATTTTTCGCAGATTAAAATACAGGCAGTTAGTCTAAACTAAATCTTACCTTTTCTGATCGGTGTGACTTTTCCCTAGATCGTGAAGTGGAACGTGTGCTCTCAGCACCAGATACATCTCCATCCTTCTTTGGCTTTGATTCTTCAGCCTTTTCTGCGCCTTCTTGACCCTCCTTTGAAAGAAAAAATGTCTAGTAGTGTTATTCACCTTCTTTTCTTATCCTACTATCAACAATCAACTACTTTTCTTTTCTTTGCTATGTTGATACATTATTATAATAATTAACAACTAAAATTAGGAAATTTTCTTCTACCTCTCTTTCCTCTTTTGGCTCCTCCTTGCGTTCCTTACTAGGTCTTCGCTCAGGTTTTGCAATAGATGCTTGTCGACGTGAGGCAGATTCCGATTCCGACTTAGCTTTTTCTACAGATATCATTCTTCCATGCAACTCTATAAGAAATATATGATTCGTCAAGATTTCACACATATAATTGAATTAGATTAGTAGATAGTATTTTCAATTTTGGTATTTTTTTTTTTGCAAAATTATTTTTACACATTCACTCATATATGGATAGGTACTTAAACATAATTAATAAAACAATTTTATATTAAATTATCGAAAAATTTACTAGCATTATTTTTCTCTTTTTGCCCGTACCTGTTCTATGTAAATTTTTAATACAGTTTTCAGCATCTTGAGGACTGGCCATTGTAACATAACCATAACATCGAGATCCTGGTGTTCGAGCATTAGTCACTACTTTAGCCCCAATTACCTGAAACATTATTAATATTTAACTAAGAAAATTGTTATAAGTTTTTTTTTTAGACAAAATATTATACTTTTGTAATAATATAAGGTTAAATGTTATATTATGCTTCCATTCCATTCTATTAATGTTTTTACGAATATTACACACATTTTCTTAATAATTACCTTTCCATGTTTACTACACAATTGCTTCAAATCTTTAGCCCGTGTATCCCCTGACAAACCACTGACCCATAAATTCCTTGCACCACCCTCTTTAGTTTCATCTTTCTTTTCTTTTTTGTCATTTTCCCCCTCTTTCTCTTTATCATCTAAAAAAAGAATATATTTAACATCATTTTGCTATATAAGTTGTGATTTATCACTATAGGCAATGTAAAAGTTACCTTTTTGATCTTTTGCATTTTTATCACCCTCATCATTGCTGAAAGGAAAAGATGTGATTATTAAGTCGAATTATATAATGAAGCATTTTTTTAAATAATTACTAATGGATAACTCTGTATTTATGTAAAAGTTAACAGTGAATTTTAGTTGATCACACAGTCATCTACAAAGTTTTGCACCATCATTCCACTATCAGCTGTGATGATTGCTTCAACTCCATCTTCAACTCTTGTAACACCTAGATGAGTAGTCGTGTAGACAGCTAGCTTCATACAACCTTCAAACTGCTTGCTTCTTCATTTAATGTGACTTCCGATGGTGACAATCTTGATTACTTCACATCTGGCTGAAGAAATCCGGAGGAACAGGATAGCAGGATTCAGTAGTACTTTCTTCTTGTGGTGCAAAACTTTGTAGTGATTACGAAATACTTGTAAATTGAGTATCGTAGTATAAAGGTAGCGCAATAACAGCGTCACGACGATCTGCCGACGATCACCAACCTAGTGGCTGCAGCTTCGGTGGATAATTGTTGATTTTCAGTTGAAGGTGCATCTTCTGCAGCAACACCATCATTAGGCGTAGTCGCGGCGTCAGCAGTCGCTGATGAGTCCTCCAGTACCGCGTCATCTAAGTCAATGACAACAATGAGATTGGTCAGCACAGGACGCTAGTGAAAGCAGCCTGCCCTGTAGTTCTTCTGCTATGTGCCCGGAACAATACAACTAGTCCTTGAGTGTTCATTTACACCTTACAAAAAAAATCTTCACCTGAAAACTTGATTTGATATTAACACCATTGCCCTGATAACACATGGATCAATAATGGCCTGAATCACTATATTCACTAGAAAAGTGAACTTTAATATTTGATGTGCGTCCGAAGATGGAGTTAAGAATTCCTTGTAAGGAAACAGAAGTGCCAGCAGGTCTTATAGTAGGAAAGGCTTTCTTTTCACTTATTAGTGTTTAAGGCAAAAGCTTTCATAGCTCTTTGCACTATCCTTCATCCTCTGTTACAAGAAATTTACGCATTTTACATATTCACATCCAATGTGTTGCATCCTAGTGTATCAATAAGCATCATAGCTATCAACATTGTTCTTCCAGTGCAAATCTCCTTATGTAACAGCAACACTTCACAATAAAATATGCATGTATTACACCATAACTAAGCAATTTAAATGTAATTTTATACTATGATAAAATTATGACAATAAAGTAATTTAAAAAATGAAGGAATTGTTTAAAAATGCTCTGCATTTCAATATGTGATCATACTCAAAAGTGAAATTTGATTCTTTTGTATTAGTAATGTGAGGAAGCAATTTAATAATAAAAACTTACCTTTTTTGATTTTAGAATTGTTGTCAGTCTGAAAGGAAAAAAATAATTTAGCAAAATATTATAATGAGTTTTGTAGTGACATAATTATCAATTGTTAGATTGCACAGTTAGTGACCATTAAATAAATAAATTGTCACTTCACTTGTAATTATTTATTTATATAATCAAATTATATCATAATTATATATGTATATTATCTAGAAGCAAAGTGGTAATATCAATCAACTTCCATCATACTAATACCATTGGTGATTTTCGATTTAATAGATGGTAAAATAAAATCCACCTTGAAGACATAAAAACATACCTCTTCATTGAGAAGTTCATCTTCACCAAGATCTAAATTAATGCTATCCTCAGCATCTGTATTATTTTCCCCTTTGTGGTCTTCTTCATGTTTATCAACATCCTTAAGATTTTGGTCTAAGCATTGCTTTTTAGCCTGCGTTGCTTCAGTTTCATCCTTACTTTCTCTCTTTCGGTTTATCTTTTCACTATCTTCTACTTCCATACTTTCGGTTTTTTCTTCTTTAGTGTCTTTAACGTTTTGTTGTTTGGATTCTAGATGTTCTTCCTCTTCACCAGCAGTATCTTGAACTATCATATCCTCGATCGCAGGAGAGTCCTCGTTTTCAGGCTCAATTGAACTTTCAGTGCGCCTGGTTCTCTTGGTTGGAGTCTTAGTTTCAGTACAATTTAAATCAAATTTGTAAGTGGCGGGATCATGTCCTTCTTCTTGTAGATGCTAAAACATGAGAAATCATATTAATTTTCTGAAAGTTTGTGAGTATATAGTCTCAATTATGAAGTTATTGTGATATTACTTTAGTTAATCGTTGGATTAACACGCTGCGTATGCCGCTTTTATCCAGGTTACGCTTCTCTAACTCAGCGCGTAAATCTATGACTCTGAGTTCTTCTAATGATTTTTTTCGGTCAGACATCGCCTAATGTTATTTTAGTTTGTCTATAATTAACTCAAAAGTTATTTCAAGTAGTAGATTTGAAGTTTTTCACTAATCGGGTGCAACCAAATATGAAGGCGTAAAAACAAAATGGCGCATGAAGTACCAACTACCAATAATTACAGACTACCAAAACCACAGAATAAATAATAATACATAATTTTCTTATAAGTAAAGGGTGAAGCAAATAATTTAACAACTAATATGCGCACTTGATTAGCAAAATAATGGAAATGAAGGAAATCAAAATAATAAATATGTTCAGAAGAATTATTTATGTGCTTAGTGTCAGCTGTTTTTCCTTTGTTCTCTATGATCGCTGTTTACTGTCGTGACTCGTGAGGCACTCATCTGTCAATGTACATTGTATTATACAAAAATATAATATTTATGATAAATGATAATGATATTTTATTTACGTAAATAACGAGGACATACAAAAGATTCGGCTTTCGCGTTTCGTGTAGCTAAAAAGTTAATATTATTTAAAAATACAATTACTTTTTGTTGAATAGATATCAATTTTGAATATAGTAAAATGGTTGAAGGTTTGTATAAATATAATTAATAATTATTATACATAGAAAATTATTTGTCGTTAAACCACGGTAGGAATTTACTTTATATATTCAATTTCAGATCTTAAAAATAATTCATCAGAAGAGATTGGTGATAGGGAAACTATAAATGATTTATTAGATAAAATTACATTAAGACATATGCATTTAATGGAAGAAAAGATGGCGAGGGAATTAAATATTGAAACTAGCCTAAACAGTGGCTGTTTTCATCTCGCAAAATCTCGATACATAATGGGTCAGACATCAGTAAGTAAAGAAAGACTACCTATGGAAGCCAGCGCAGAATTTTCAGCATCAACAATGTGTGAAACTGTTGAAGAGGATAATATTGAACAATTTAAAATTGTTGAAAATCACACAAATACAGTGAATCCCATGCATTGGTTTGGTGTATTGGTGCCTCAGAATTTACATAAAGCCAAAAGTATTTTTCAAAACACTCTTAATTTTGTTGTGGAATGTACAAACATACAAACACAATTAATACATAATCTTAATAACATTTTGCTTTTGAAGAAGTACAAAGAACTAACATTTTAAAAATTAATATGGTGAGTTGAATGACCATTGTAAATTAAAGTTATAGTACTTACCCTTGGACATTTTCATATTTAGTTTACTTTGATAACTATGGAAATGAATTTATTTCAAATTGTTAGTATAATAATTGTAATGGTTAAATTTCCTTTTACATGCTATGTACTATACACTATTTAATTTTATTAAGATAATAAATAAAGAGATGTTGGTAATAAAAAAAACAAAATAGATAAAATTTGTTTTAATGATTTCATTTACATCTAACAATAATTTAATCTTAAAAACAATAAAACAAGAAACATTATAGTTAAATACTTTCTTATATGTACATACAAAAAATATTTATAAATATGTATGTAGACTAAAATTATATTCACTATACTGTGAAATAATACAAAAATTGTGCTAATTTAATGTAATACATAATTATAAATAACATGTGCTCACATAAAATAGCCATGACTAGACACTGAGCTGTGGATACATTTAAAACCCAATCCAATACTAACAAAAAATATTTTTTAAGAAAGATATCTTTAACAATAATTTCTGTAAAAATCTTATAAATAACATGTACAATGATTAAATACAGATAACATAAAGTTGATTTAGCTATATTTCTTTACTAATCAAGCAATTTAAACAAGGAATGTCTCAATTATTGTAAGTATAAAATATAAAATGTATTTAATTTGCCCTTAACATAGTATACTTAAACATACTATAAAGAAAGTATAAATTTTAAGTAAAAAACAATAAAACTAAGAAATGCAAAAACTTTGTATATTTCTATTAAGTACAGGGTTATTTTTTTTAAATCATTATATAGGCAACTTTTTAAAGTAAGTTTCCACTTAACATTTTTTATAAAATAATTTTACGTAAATAAATGAATAGAAAAATGCCTAGTGTATAGACAAAAATATAAAATTTAGTTATTGCAGTAATTATAATAATATTAATACAACAAGATTATATTAAATATGTACCTATAAAAATAATTAATATTTCCAATGAATATACCATCTAAACAATCATGTAAAATCATTGTTGGGGATGAATAAAATTATTAATTCACTTTGTTATCTAATTTATTTTTAGCTCAAAACAATATGACTTGTCCTTGATGATTTTATAAGACCTATCGATTATTTTAATGCGTACTAATATTATTAATTCCTAGTAACATTTTCCTAAAATTGTATTTCATACACACAAGCGGCATAATAAAACATGAGCCACTAATTTTAAAATTGCACTTATTAACAATATTGTTGTGATTTAATACATAAATATTTAATTTTAATGGACGTGACTTCTATACTGTTTTATGATAGTCAAATACGTTATTTTGGTTCTGGTGGGCATAGCATATTCATTGCCTTTCATTGCCTTATTCTCTGTTTTCTGTAAGTTTTTATTTCTGTATAGAGATAATTTAAAGTGTAAATTCAATTGAGAAACATATGGTGATACCTTCAGACTCATTTCTTAATTTATTTAATTTGTGCTTTAAGTAGCTTAGTGTCTGCGAAAAAATTAATTACAGCCTTTTATTAGCCTTAAAAACAATAATTTACAACCCGATTTTGAACTCCATAATTCTGTCAAATAATTGATGACCTAAGAAGTAAAGGATACCCTGAGCATAATTTTTAATATTGTCCAGTGAGAATCTTGGTGTTTAGATATAGTGACAGTATAAAATAACTGAGATCACCCACGCTTTTACCTTAGTATGGTACCTCTAAACGTATAAATCCCAGTAACTACAAGTAATTTAGTGTAATAACTCGATTAAAGTCTTGGTGATATTTGTGATGTGAACAGATACCGTTTTATTTATTTGACGTAAATATCACACTCGGGCTTATATACTCGAACTAGGATTAAGCTTGCTAAGTCTTATTTGCGTTACTTTTCGCGGAGCCTAGCTTTCCCCAAGTATAACAGGGATCTTGAGATGTGAGGTGGAATTGTGCCATTGATATTATTTTTAATAGATATGTAATACACCTGCAAATCAACTAAAAAAAACTGTTCCGCATAGCAGCGGCAGCACACATACCTATTACATATTTTTCTTTTATTTTACACTACTGGTCAAAACGATAGAAAATATATAAATGATAAAACCAACAAGAAAAACAAGAGATAGTTAGCTTTGTCAGTTGCGCGTGAATGCAAATAAACATAAGACAGGCCACCAATCACCTAAAGATAAAACTTCCTAGGTAATTAGGATGTATTTGCGTCTTCTTAACTTTGCGTTTATAGCATATCTATTTAAATAATATGATGGTGTGAAGCTCGTTAACCCGTGTCGCGGGGCTCGCGCACGGTGGCGCGCCACTCGCCGCGCGTGCACGCCGCGTCGCGCCACCACGCCTGCACGTCGGTGTAGTGCGCGCTCCTCTGCCGCCGCGCGCTGCCGTGCACCATCGCGCACACGCGGCAGAAGAAGTACGTGTTTATGAATTCGCCAGTACCCTGTCGATTTCGCTCATTATACAGAGTGTAAAGACTTTAGTCAGAAAAATTAAGCTTTTCTAATTCATATCTGCCTGTCTTTTTATGGGTGATAGTAAGTAATATTTGTAATGATCTTTATTTCTTGAAATAAAAATGACTGAGTATAACGATTTAAGGGGTAAAACTAAGCAGAACAGAACCAATTTCAAATACGAAATCAAAGCATCATAAGCACAGTTAGAAAATAAATATAATATTATTATTAGTATTATCTAGAGTAAGTAATTAAGTAAATTACAACTGAACTTTACCTTCCATTTAAAGTATGAATTATATAACGAGTCGTCTTCATCCAAGCGTGTCAGATATGCAGCCAGCTCTTCGGGGTTGGCAAATTCTTCAACATGGATGTACGAGTTGTGTGGCGCCACCGCCGCGTAGTCGGATGGTCGCGCCCCCATCACTATTGGCAGCACATCGTGTCTATTAAAACAAAAAGAGTTTGTTAGATCTAAATCTCTACATCGATATTAAAATCTTCCAGGTGTGATTGCAATCAGTAAGAAAATCTAAAAAGTAACTACTGCCTACTTTTTTCTTTATTTAAAATATGGATGAGAACGGTACAAAGTTAGAAGTGTATGCCACAAGCTCTCGCATTAGGTGTAATACGTGTATTAGTTATCTAGTATCGTTGATCTACTCACTGCAACCCGTTGACAAAGAACTTCTCGGTTATATAATCGCGACAGTTGGAGTTTTCAAAGGCGAGGTAGAACTTGTACTCCTTGTCCAGCATCTCAAGACAGTTAGGGTCGGCGCGGGGACAGTGGTGCGAGCCGCAAGCTCCGTAAATATCCACTGGGATGTGTTTGGCCAGTTGTCTAGCGTACTGCAGCCGACGGTTGCGCGCGTGGCAGTTTGAGACGAACCAGGCCACCTGAATATCAGTAGGGTTGGTACTTATAACTTATAGTTAATGAAACATATATTGTGTAAAAGATTTACGCTAGGGGCCGCCTGGCTTCATTACTAACTATTATAACTAGAAAGAAAATTTCTAAGTTGTTAAATAGTTTCCAATTACACGTTTGTACGTAACCATGTTGTCATCGTTTCTTTAAAACCTTGTCTAGGCAGTCATCTGAACAAACTAAGTTTTATGATTGTGTTATGATTTAAATGTTTGTTACGATGGATATTTTATTAACATATAAATTATTAGGTCTTTTATTACCATAGCACATATGTTTATATTATAGACGTTAAAATCGATAATAAATATCTGTCGATAACAACAGTCGTGATAACAATCGACTCTTTTATCAGGCGGATGATTATGGCACTTTGTATAAACGAAATGATATTTTTAAAGATATAAAAACGATTATTTTTTTAAGTTATCATACATTAGAAACTCTTGTTCGGCACATGAATAGCTTTATCATACCAAAATTGATGAAAAAGTACACGAAATACCTACTTTAAGTACTTGAGGATAAAATGATAGTAAAGCAATTACATAAAATTGAAGCCTTGTTTTATGCAAATGAAACAACTGATAAACATGTACCCAAGTACTTACAGTACTTATTGCTTACAGCGAAATGGTTACGTACGTAAGAAAGTAGGTACGATCTCAAGGGTGCTTAAGGTATTCGAAGTAATTTTTTGCGCAAAAAATATTTGCTTAACTTTTTAAATATTTAATTTGTAAACTCGCCTTTTTTGTTTTGTTAGCGGCATAATTCCTATCAAGCTCTTTCTCAGTAATAACTGGATCGTGGTAGACCCACTTCTCGTAGGGGGCGACGATATCAGAGTCGTGACGGTAAGTCGCCGTCCAGTTAAAAACGTCCACTGAAGTCGGGCGTAACGATGCTGTATGGTACGGACATTCCAGGTAGTAGAGAATCCATATCTGAAAACACATTTGTGTGTTAAAGTATCTAGTATAGATAACAGTTTTAAGGGAGACGTTTCTCTACGTTTTTATTGGCAGGAATAAATAGTTCTTCTTCCATTTATGATAACTCGGGCACAATAAATTCCTTCGCGTTTCTAAACGTCGTAAACTGTGTAACAGTATTTCGAAATCTAATATTGAAATATATTTTAACATAACTTACTTGATTTGGTGGTCGTTTAACGTTGAAAGGTGTGTGGTGGTCTTTGAACAAAATTGCGTCTGCTGATCCTGCGTCTCTAGAGTCGCCCGTTAGCATACATCTGTCCACTGGACATTTATTTCTGATGAACTCCGATCTGCCGCCAGACACTCCCCAAGTGCCTAGCCCGTTAGCTAATAGTATCTTCTTAATAGGAACATCTTCGTCTTTTGGCAGAGTATACATGAGTTGATCGACAATCCTGTAGAGAGAAACCAAAAAATATGTAATCGGTCAGAGTTGTCCTGTTGTTTGTCGTACATTGTCTATAGTATAGGTATTTACACTTTATAGTTATAGAAGCCGACTATATTCCCAAAAAATATTTTTATGAAATTGAGATGTTATATTGAAAGGGATTTTTGGGGGAAAGAGTCCTTGGTAATGTGCACGACTACAGCGCCAACTAGCGTCCACGACCTTTGTGGGTCAGTCACATTGACATTAAGTCGTAAATTTTTGAAAAATATCGAAATGAGAAAATTACAAACATTTTGGACTATGAAATTGCTGTGATACCACGATTTGGGTGGAAAAAACCGAAAAAACTGGATTTGGGTGGGTTTTGATATAATTTTGGTCATTTAAATGAAATGAGGTGAAGTCTAAAAAGTGTGTTTAATTTTGATTGGGTTTGTTTACTTCATTTATAGTTGTACATAGTTTTACAGTAAAATAAAAAGATAAAGCTACTTAAATAATGGTTTTATTAAATAACACTAGTAAGAAATTCAATATCGTTTTCAGATCGAAATGAGTATCGTTTTGAAGATCGGATTTGTGAGTGTTTTTCACAATATCAAATCTATTTCTGCCAGTATTCTTGCAGTTTACAACACAACAAGTAGTACTGTGACTCATTTTTTGTTTGTTTTTAGTCCGACACTAATGATTAATTAATGAAATTAAAATGTATTATATTATATAAAGCGATTCGCTTTGCCATTGACAGATACATTGATGACAGAACCCACATTACTTCTACTTTTGACCACCATGAGAGCTGCGATAGATTATAATACCCCCACCTAGTACTTCGCACTCAGCGAATAGCAGGATGTCTTTTTGAATATAAACGATTAAAATAAATCGGTCGGTACCTGTCTTCTCCGGGCAGGTCTTCTGGAAACAGTCTCGCAAGTGGTTCATGAATCTTCGGTCTCTTTTCACCGGCGCTCATATACCAAGGTCGCTTAGAAAACTCATCCTCCACGTTATTCACTTCATCTTCACTTTCGGTGATCTCGTTCTGAAAGGATAATGTTTTGACGTCATCGCTCGTCACGCTTTTTAATTATGAGGGCCTGGTCACGCTGCGTGAATAAACAATAGGTACAAATGTGACATCAGTATGTAATTGTTTGTCATATTTTACTGTGTAACTTTTGTAGACTTTAAAATGCATTACTGTAAGGTGCAATTTTGGTTTAATGCTCCGGTTTAAGTTTAACCTTTGAGTATGTGTGTAATATTAACTTATTAGAAAAAAAAAGTGAAACAGGCATGCAAATAGGTACTACATTCAAAGCCTAAAATTATGATTTGCCTTAACCTTGTTTTAAAGAGTAGGTATGTGTACTTTAAGCATTTTCACAGCCGAAAAGAACAAATACTATATTAAAATATTTACTTTACCACAGACAGTCCGACCTAGTTTAAAGTAATAAAATATGACCTTATCGATTCAGTTAATTCAAATTTGAAAAATCTCAAATCTAATCGGCATGTTTTATCAGCTTATTTAGGTTCGTGTGTCATATGGTTTGGTTGAATTCCGCATAACGTGGAGATAAAGGGCATTCGCCCCATTTCCATTGACGAGGTTTTTGTAGCAATCATTGGCTCAAAGACAATGGGAAATCAATTATTGATATCCCGTTTAACGTTTGCATTTGATGTCATTAGATACTTACCCTTATTCTCAGAGTTTTTAATGTTTATTAGATAGAGATGCTACTACGTAACACAAATTGCACGTTTCAATTTATTAGTAGGTAATAATTTTGTTTAGTTTCTTAGCAGGTCATATGAAATACACGAAAAGAAATTTTTGGTGTACCTACCTATATGGTTTGATTAATATGTAAATTCCTTATAGGACTTACGTCATTCTTGTATTCATAGCTGTTATCTATTTACTTTTTATGTTGTGTCGATTAATTTCTATTCAAATTCGATTCGTTAATTATCTTCACGAATACATATTTACCATGTTCGCAAGCAGAACAATTGTATTCATATCACTAGTTCTAAAAGTCTATTTAATGAATTTATTTATTTCTCAAAACTAGTAGGTAGGTACTATAACTAAAACAAAGATAAAAATAATATAGCGTACTAGTTGCGTTCCACAGTTAAAGTTTCGGTAACCTATAGAATTGTGTCTGAATGCTGAATTCTGTTTAATTTAATAAGTGTAACAACATTAATAGAGGTTCTAACTAGGTAGTTCCTGTTTCAGTTTGTTGAAACATACAAATGAAAAGCTAAAATACTGACATGCAAGTGGGAGTCGTCACGCGGTGGAGTTTGCGAGGGCAGCCGCGCGGGCGTGGTGTAGGGCGGCGGGCGCGGCAGCAGCAGCAGCGCCAGCGCCGTCAGCACGAACGGCACCAGCAGCGCCACGCGCCGCAGCATCCGCGCTGCGCGCGCCCACATGCCCGATCAGCGCGCGAACGCTCGTCGCCTGATCGACACCGACACTGCCATTGTTTCGGGTCACCTATGGGATAATCACGTGCTGTTAAGCATTATAAGGGATCTACATAAATTTGAATAACACATATTATCCATCTAAACCTTGCTCTCGAATTAATGTGTCTTGCTTAGTTTGAAATATCTAGGGGTAGGTATAGAGCTATTGCGTGCTTGCGTGCATAGGTATTTACTCAGTACTCGTAACTTCAATTCTTATTGTGTTTACATTGGCGTCAATAGTGATTTACACAACGAACTTTACACAACAAAATGGATTTATAAAAAGATTCAACTAACAATACACCACAACTACAAAGCTGCATCAATAATGACAATAATTTTACCTCGCACAATTTTTCGCTTTTACTGTATAATTTTGGTTAGGCATTGAATCGGATATGTAAATAGTTAGTTTACAATATTTACACAATACCTACATCTAAGTACAATAATGTATAGAAATGAAATGACGTTTAACTATATTTTGACAACAGAATTTTGGTGACTTAAAAGGTCACATCAAGAAAATATAGATAAGATTGTATTTATTATTTATTTTTGATTCCTCTAACAAATTGGAGGTATTGTTTTTTATGAATCTTAACTAAGAAAATAAATAATCTTAAATAAATTTAATTTAATTTAATTTAATAAATTTGCCATGTACCTAGTCATGCCTTCAAAAGGGAATATTTAATTTAAATGTTTATATAAATTAACACGAATTTCTGCCTAGCCAATTTGCGGTCTTAATAAATTGGGTTATGCTCACACTAGGGTAGTGCTCTGTTAAAGAAGGTCGACGACATATAACTTTAGTGTTTTGAAATTGTATCCGAATTTACCAAGCGCGTATGACACATCATGCATAATAAAACAATATAATATGATAGAGACATATCTATTAATACAAATTTTGGATACTCAGTATCTATACAACTACTTTCAGTGTTAATGACTTAGCTTAGAACTTAAGGAATACAACAACAAAATGAATTGTTACCGAAACTATTCCACCGTACCCACATCGAGGTGCTTGAACTTAGTCATGTTTGTGAGTTATCACTAAAGGCTCTAATTCGATACCGTTGCCAACAAATACTTGTGACATAGTAGGTAGGTATGCTTTTAATTCGATCCACTTTTGTAGAAATATATTTCGATCATAGGCGCATTATTGTAGTCGGTGAATGCTCTTAAAATTTCGAATTTACGTCATATATTTTAAATGTATTAATCATTTTATGAATGAGCAACTGCAGTTACAGTTGTTTTTACATGTCCTTATGTACCTACAAAATACGTGCGATGTATTATAATCCTTAATAGTAACGATAGTATGTTTATTTTTTGTGCAAAAAGTCATGTTTACAATTTAAATAGTAAGGAAGGCATGTATAATTGAAATTGCAGAAATATTGTAGCAAAAAATATTCACATACTTAAATAAAACTCCTTACTTCTCGAAACATACGCATAACCTATGCGTATGTTTCTTTGTGAGTTTTCTTATACGTATTAACGTAAAATCAAGACGCCAGCTATTTCATTAAGAGCTCTTTGAAAGTATGTATTACGATATCATTTAAGAGCGACTTAAATAATAAAATTAAAATTTGAAATGTTTTTTTGCCGCTTAAATAGCAGCAGGAAAGGCAGACAGGTATGCTCTCTACGACATTATTATGATGATAAATACTATTGTTCATTCGTGTAAACTACACGAGCCCATCGCTATGCAGAAACATTGGCTGTATTGTAATTCTGCGAACTATTTCAGCACACAATAGCTTTTAAATTATAATATGCAGAAATTAATCGTCGCTGGTTCAATTAAATGCATAGAACTTTGTGTGTGATACCGAAATACAAACACCTTGTGTATTTCAGGTGTGTATTTCAATTAGGAACAATATTTTTTCCAAATATTGCCCTTGTTCATTATAATACATTCTATGATTGCATTTACGTTTAAAATAAAGCGAAAAACTTATTACCTATTGAACTTTAAAATGTCGTATTGTATAGGTATAATTTTTTTTCATCAAATAATTTCACCTTCAAAATACATTGGTATGTAGTATTTTGCAAGGCTGTCTTTATTTTCTCATGAATTATTTATATAGCTTTGAAACGAAACGATAACAATAGGTGCAATACAAGTTGTATAGAATAAACATATGGTTAAAGTCTTCGTGTAGGGATCTATTCATACACCTGCCGCCAAAAATGCTTATATGAATGCAAAATTTTATTACATTAGCGTCTCGTTGAACAAACACATGGCCTAATAAAATAACCATATGGTACCTTAAAAAACAAGTGCTCTTGTGTCTTCCAAATTTCTAGAAAGGTATAATCGATGATCGACCCCGCATTTAGGCATAACGTTAATGTTTACTTGAATCGAATATAAAACAGTAACTAAAAACATCTGAATAAAGACATCTAACGCCTTATAAAACTTAATCTACTTTTAATTATTTTTCCCAATTTCATTTACTTGTAGGTGAGGTATGTACGTATTCATATTTCTACATACGTATACATATTTCTAAATATGTATTATCAAATACAAAGTACCATTTGTTGAAGAAATTGCATTGTTTATAACGAGAAAACAAAAATTCATTTAAATCTTATATACCGCATTTACAGATAATTATGCCTTATAGGGGCCATCCATTTCTTACAATATTGTGGAGTAGGGTGTATAAGATTGTGCGGTTAAAAGGAAATAATTAAAAAATATCTTTATCTTATCTCATATCAATCAATGATATATAAATTTAATCTTGTTGATATATCATATAGCAACAAATTTTTATGGCAGTGGTAACAAACATAAGACTACAGATAGCAATTTAGGGTTTCTCATTTACACAAACCAAAATCTACGCCTTGTATTCAGTGTTTCATTTTTGAGAATTGTTTGATGATTGTTGTAAGTTTCACATCACTTTCAAATTATTTATAACAGTAGGTAATGTCTGCCATTTCAAAAATATTTTAATAAGTCCATCGCAGAGGATAAGCTTATATTAATAGCAGACATCGACGTGAATTATAGTTTTTAAATAAAACTGATTTGTGAAAATAGGCCACGTGGCATTTGAAAACAAACGTCGTGGATCGCAGGCCGTAAAAGAATTCATTAATTTAGCGTGTCTTGTTTCAGTTCGATTGCAAATGTGGTCATGGCGGATTATTGAGTATTACGCAACAAATTTTACGTGCAGTGAGTAAAATAATCCTATTTCTTCTGGAGAAATTTTCATTGTAGAAAACTTTTAATATAGGTATAGTAACCGTCAAAAATGTTTAGCGATTGACGAGAATAGCTGCGCATCGGAAGAATCGCGCTCGTTGGTGCTAGAAAGACAACACGACTGGGACAACCAATCAACGCTCGCGCACATGACGATCACGCGCCCCTCGCGCCGCACCGCTACCTCAATACCTTATTTTTGACTTCTGCGCAGGTTTCGTTCACCGCTAAAGGAAATTGACGGTTACTATACCTTATATGTATTAAAATAAAAAATATACCTACTTATGGGATATAACATAAAAATTAAGCGGTATAGGATTAGGTATAGTACGACATTTTAATTTAGTTTAGAAGCTTGCAACGATATCTATAAAGGTAGCACCGGTCTTTTATATAAATTAAAGTTAAATTACAATTGTTTGGTATCAATTCGCATACTAACGACAATTTAATTTAAATTTCACGTAAATGCCTGACTAAAACTATGTTGTAGTTTATATTTCTACATCACAGAGTTTGTGAAGTATTCAGTGACTGAGGGACGGATATAGAGATGCATTGAGCCGCTTCATAAGATTTCCGCTTTTGCGCAATATAGAGCAGTAAAAACTGCAAAGAGCGAATGATGCAAATATTTTCTTAAATAATATAGTTATCTAAGTTGACAAACGAAAAGTCATTTTTTAAACTTATTTAAAGATGAAATTGAAAAATGGGAACAATGCCATATTCGCGGATAGAGCAGCAGGTATTTCAAATTAATACATAGGTATATTATTTTCGCACTAGATATATGTGTCCCTGGATTAACCCGCCTTAAAGCCATACAACCTTTCATTTTAATGTTAAACCCCTCAACTCTAAGTTTTTCTCAGATTCTACACTACGTCTCTACCAAAATATTATCGAAATCGGTAGAGGCTTACACGTAAAAGCGTAACAGATAGATAGACAAAGGTACTTTCGCGTTTATTATAACAGGAAGGAGTTTTACTTTGATAATTTCAAAGTAAAACTAACTAAATACATCGAAATACACAGTTTTTTGAACAATCGCTAAAACATTTATTTTACGGTCTCCTTGTCGCTCATAGGGCTTAAACGGCAATTTGTTTGCGCGTTCCTAATTGCTGTTTTATAACAGCTTTTACACGTTTTATTGCATTTTTTAGTATCGAGATTAAAATTTAAGGCTATATTTTCACTTGGTGAAGGCTGAACAAATATCAACAGACGAATAAGATGTCTGAAGTTAAAATTTAGGTACGTCTATTGACTTATGAACAATAGTAGCAAATTAGATAGAATGTCAAAAATATCATAAAATTAGGCATCATACTTTATACTTGTATTATAAAACTGTAAAAGTATAGGATATATGGAGGTTTGTCATGTTATTAGGTTAGATCTTGGATTTGTACCAAAAACGTGGGCTTAAACAATCCAAATGAAATTCTTAACCATTAAATGGTCTACTACACACACAGGATAATCTCATTATGATGAGTCTAACTCGAACATGACACCGCTAATCACATAAGCTAGTGTAATCGTTAACATCAAATAAAGGATTCATTGCGCGTAAAATCCGATGTCGTTAGATCGATTAGCTAAATTCGTTTATTGATATCCTTATCATGTGGATATTTTGCTTTGAATCTTTTTTATCGTATCAATTTGCACACAGAAATCGTGAATACGTAATATTTACCTACATATTGTTTTAAGTTCGCATTTAAAATTAATACTTAGCCAGTTATAGCCAACGCGTAAGTTTTTTGAAGTTATTTTGAAGTTAGGTAAACGCCTAAACCATTACCTGTTAAATTCATTATTCATTACTTTTATCTTTAGTTTTTTAAAAATTTTTCATGTCAGCCAGTTAGCTAGAGGACTATTTTTCAAAAATGAGTTTTCCAGTAATTTTTTTTTTATACATATGTAATTAATTTATTTATGACATGTGAATAAATAAATTATTAAGAAATGAAATGAATATTTCTCAAAGTTATTAAATTCACTATACTTGTGAGGAAGATAAACCTGAAAATGTTTTTCATGATTCAAGCAGTCCATGTCATAAATACACATATCCATGCAAATTGTTAACATTTTAGCTTAAATCTTTTGGACTGTAGATGGAGGACGGATGAACGAACGGAGGACATGACGAAATCTTTTGGTTTTTAGTAATATAACTCCGGGAAATAGAGATCACTACGGTTATAATGCACTTTGACATGCATAATAAATATTATTGTGTGGCATTTATGTTGATTGACAGTTTGCTCGTAAAAAGTGCTTGTTTAGAAAACACAGTGTATTTTAAACTGTCAGTGGCCTATTTCCTGGTTGGAACTCTTC
>JADANM010003353.1:4425711-4446480 GCA_026213755.1 Eurema hecabe
CGACCGCTACCTTGGTCGGGCCTAGCGGGTCTGCCGAGCACTGGGGGGCCTGTATTTACTTGGCACACTCATATGGATTAAAAAGCCCATACTCACCGCGCTGGGCATGCGTGTTGGTGAGCGCAGTAGATGATGTTGGAGTAAAAGAAAAAGTAGAGATGCTGCTGCCCATCTCTCCTCATTTGTCCCTTAGTCGCTTTCTACGACACCCACGGGAAGATATGGGGGAGTACTATTCTAGCCCGGCACTCCACGGGGAATTGTTAATCTATTGGCAGATTAAGGGATTATTGGCAGATTTGAGTTTTAGTTCTTCCAGTTTGCAAATCGTTAACCTAAGTGTTGTTTCTGCGATAGCTATCTTGACGGCATAACACGTCTAAGTTAAGTCTAAAATATAATATAAATAATTAATCTCGTAAATCTCGCGACATCTCGGCATTTTTTCGAGCGAGATCAATCTCGCTTTAAACGAGATCTCGCGAGAACATACCATATTACCTACATACCATATTTACTACTAAAAAGATTTAATTTTTAAGCTCTGAGTGATATATTTATTATTTATGCTATTACTAAAAGTATCGTTTGTGAGAGATTCGATTAGTAGTTCGTTAAGACTTTAACAATCCTAAAGGTACATTGATAATTACTTATGTTATGTTAGAAATACGTTAGGTGAAATTTTGTACGATTTGTTTGTGTGCAACTCAGGAAGGATACCTATAAATATATAAAAAATATACCTACAAAGATAGGTAAAGTGGGGTTCCAGTCTTTTTTTTCTCTATATTTATCTAAATTTGGTTAAGAGCAATTTTTATACGTAAATAACGTAAAATGTTTTTATCTATAAAAAACAGTGTTTAGGTCTCGATGGATAGTTTGGAAGAAGCGCTATCTTAGGACATAAAATATTGAATATTAAACACAGTGTTGATACTAATAACATGATGATGTAAGAAGAATAAATAGATAAGTAGTGTTTCGATACAGGGAACATAAAATTTCGCTCATCTGCATTTTTAACAGATCAAGGCTATAAAAATTATTAATTAAATTAGGTACCTTTATTATAAATAATTTTACTTCATACATCTTTAAGTTAAACAGAAATATCCCTGAATGTAAATAATACACAAGTAAAATGACTTGATCTAACGTTAAGTTTTTTTTTTATAAATAGAAATACATACATAACTTGACAAATATACAATAATAATTATTTCAGTCAGTATATATATTATTGCTTTTAAATAACTTTTAGGCATTTTTTGTTTTTAAGATATTAGAAAATCTACAGCGCAATCGGGTCATATGTTTGCAAAATAAGATAATGATTAAAATGTATGTAAATCCAGTAAATGTATATTTACGTGCTGGTTTTCCTCTAGTTTACAGTGGGTATTGGAATAATAAATCAAAATTATTATCTATATATCTATTCTCACAACGTTTCATGAACAAAACCGGCGATTGTTGACGAGGAAAATTGTGTAGCATTATGTAATGGGACATCGATTTAAAGATATATATATTTCTGAATTATAAGTAATAGCTTAGTAAAGTGAATCAAATTAATGTATTCTTCTGAGAACAAATTTGTTTTATATTTACTTAGAGGTATTTTTAATATGCATCATTCAGTAATTGTTTTGTCAATAATAAACATGAAGTTGTAAATATTTTAAAATAGTAGGAATGTGAAAGCAAACGAATATTAGAAATAAGAAGTTTTATTATATACCCAGTCACAGTGAAAACTAATAACTAATAAAAATAAAGTAACAAAAAAGTAATTCTACAAATATTCTCTTGTAGAATAATTGTTATTTTACAAGAAAAACATACACAGCACAAATAAACATAAAAATTTTAATTTAGTAAAATAATGGAACCTCATCCACTAAATACTTCAATCATTCATACCTACCATTTCTCAGTTCTTATTGAACCCCATGGAAAAGATTGATTTTAAATAATTTATTAAGTGTTACTAAAAACTTCGTAAACATTTGCTCCTAATAATTTTAATTTTTCATTTAGGGTTAGTTGTTGTGTTAGTAAATCTGGAATGTTGACATTACCTTTGCATGTATTTTTAGTAATTAGCTCATTGACTATCGGCAATAGCTTAACAAAATGCATATCAACTTTATTCACATCTACAAAAGGATCTCCGTGCATGCCTATTTTTAAAGCCCCATTTGTGACAACATGACTCTCATTTACTTCTAAATGGTTCTTAGAAGTGGGTGTCCATTTGGATACAAATAAATTTGCAATTTCGTCAATCACTGATGAAAAGCTTCGACTCACGGTTGACATAGTTGCTGATGTGACTTCATCACTCTCCAACACATCCATTGTTTCTTTTACAATAGTATCAAATTTAGCTTCATTTATTTCTGTATGATCCACTAAATAATGGACCATCTTTTTAACTGGGTCACCTTCATTAGAATCAGTGCATAGTATTGTTTGTATAGACCAAAAGATTTGCTCAACTTCTTGAAGAGTTATTTTCTTTTTAAGCGAAATCGGATCAACAACTCTTTTAACAGCCTTCTCTATTTGTTTTATCAAATCTTCAATGCCTGGTCCGACAAAGTGATGACATAAGGATAAGTATTTGGCTTGCAGATTACTATCTATAAGAGGCTCATGTTCCAACACAGAATCTCTATAGAGATACCCTCCAATAATATTAAGTTGAACTCGCAAAGTTACTTGTAATATGGAGAGAGCATAAACCAAAACACAAATTCTCGTAATAATCATTATCTTCATTTGTTCCCATAATGCAAGTTTGTTTTCTGGGTTTTCTTGTAACTTTTGTACGATTTCCTCAGTATTCAATACAGTGAGAATGTTTTCAGATACAATTTTAGACAAGGAAAGAATAGTCTGGTTGCATGTGCGCTCAGTGCTTTCAAAATGTTGTTTCTTTCTAGTCATTTCAAAAAATTTCTTTGCTTCTTTTTCTTGCCATTCCCTTAACTTTTTCTGGGCATAACTCATTAAAAAATAAATTGATCCAAAAACTGCACCAGTTACAATGAACTTTCTCCTGTGCCTATGCAAAAAGTTTTTGACACTTGAAAACATTTTGTATCAGCTATTTTTGAGTTACTTGAAAATATAATTTACTGAAATTCTAAAGGAGAATCAGAACGGTATTTAGTTGTATTCATAAGACGTTTGGTAATAAAAGTTGTTGCATCAATAAATCTTTCAACACAGTTCATAATGCATACTTCAGTTTTGGAGTCCAGGCGGTTTGAGGGTCGACCCATACATGTATCCCAGCATGTATCAGTGAGACCGTGGACAAGAACCTAAAACATTGTAGTAATGTTATTAAAATACAATAAATATATATCTTGTACATACATAATTACATTATTTACTTGTACATGTAAAATTGTTTAGAGTTATTTAAGAGTAAGGTCACAATAAAATTTATCAAAACGTATATTTTAAAGCAGTTCAAAGGTCAAGCAGGAAAAAGTATATCCATTAGGGAACACAGTGTAACGGATGTAAAACATGCATTTGGTTCTTATCATAATATAAGGAAAATCGAAGGACATAGCAAATAGCAATAATCAAATTAAATTTTATTCTGTTTATGAAACAATTCTAGTAACTAACATATTTACCTGGAACCGCTGCTTTTGGGTTTCAGTTAATATAAAACTTTCTAACTGTGGATCTTCTACCGCATTATCGTTCATAATCAGACTATAATCTAAACATTGGTATTTTCAAGAAGATAACTAACTAGAATAGAACTGCTTTAAAGGAACAATGTTTTTTTGGGTTAGAACTAAGAACAATAGACATTAGATATCAATAATTTGACTTTGACTGGGAAGTGGGAAAGAAAGATGAAATCATGAAGCAAATGAAGAATATACAGATTATATAACTGTCAGAAAAAGGGATATTATGGTATATATTCAGGTATGTTGACTTGTGAGCTTTTATGCCCAATTCAAAAATTAAATCGGATAAAATAGTTTACACGTCTTTACAACCTGTGAGTCTAGAATTATTATCAATATATTTTTGTATTTACAAAGATGACATTTGTGATTTGACAATGACATTAAATTACCCAATACCCAGACCACTAGTGTGACTTGCTTGTTTTGATTCTGATTTTGGATTCTGTATAAAATTAAATATCTATCAAACAAAAATGGTTCTAAATAATCATTGGAAATGGTTTAAAAATTATGATATTAGTGGTTGTACACTCGCGATTCCTAGTGTAGCTGTTGGAAATGTTGGACAACTTTCTTGTGACTTACTTATTTCTTCATTAAGCATGGAAAAAATTGCATCCATATATTCACGGGCACAGATTCCTGTTACTGGGTGCGATCCTTACGACCTTAACTCAAGTAAACTATCGAACTCTTGTGAATTATATAAAGCACCAAATCACAATTTACTAGTGTTACAGATGCGAGCCCCACTTATAGTCAAATATGCGCGCCAATTTTTAGACGACCTATTAGAACAATTACAACAAAAACAGATTCGTGATGTTGTTATAATCACAAGCAGTTTCGCCCACGAAAAGAAGCATATTATGACATCCCCGTTTAGGTACATTGTGAGTGACTCTTCACCCTACAAAGAAGAAATACAAAATTGTAGCTTTATTGCACATGAACAGCAAGAAACTGACTTAAAAATTTATGGCGGAGGATACGCTGCAATGTTATTTAAATTAAGCCAAGAAAAGTCTATTCCTTGTTTAGTGCTGTATAAATTTTGTTCAGAAGGAGATAATATTCCTGATGCTTATGAAATGGTCTACAATCTTCAACAGATTGTCGTTGTTTTCAATAAAGAACAAGATATAGCTGAACAAATAGTGCAACCAGCATCATGGAAACTATTATTTGGCCGACCACCTCCCCAAGATATTTATTAATTATTTTAGTAATGGACATTTTTATTTTAAAAAATTATATTTTTGCACAGTAAAACACTGTATTTTCAATTAATTTTACTTCTTTTAGAGCTGTAATTCTTAAAAATATTTATCATATTTATTTATACCTAGGGTTTTTATTAAAAGAAATATAAAAATCCATGATTATTTCATCAACAAGTACACACGAACATTTTGAACACAAATATGTAAAATGCATTCATGACAAAATTTCATTATTTAATGTTATTTGAATTTTTTTAATTCTATATTGCAAGTAAAGAAAGAGAAGATATAAAAATTCTTTCAAAATTCAACAGTTTGCTCTTGCAGTATAGGTTCTCAAATAATTTCGGTAACAGGACTTAAAAGTTTCTAATTTCAATTTAGAATAAGACACTGCTAAGAAAATAAAAAAACTGAAGGGTTTTTTTTTCGATAACCTAGTACTAAAATTTGGCAGTAGTGCCGTAATATCCTTAGTTGTCCAAATTATTATTATGGAACCATATCAAATTTTAGGACACATTGATTTTTTAAATAATATGTATATCTACATTGATTTATTTTCAATTTTAAGATTTCGTGTTGCCGAGCCTTAATTAAAATTAAAGTGTTAAAAACAAGTTTCTATAAAAATGTTTCTTATCGCTCAGGACAAAACAATTTTATGGCGGTATTGGTATAGCAGTGTAATTTATAAAAAAGGCTGTGAACAGGTTTTGGATTTGCTCTCAATCTTTATTTACCTTGCTACGAGCTTCTATTAAATCGTGGTTGCATTATCGTTAAGTAATGGGCATACTCATCGCTCGGCGTGGCAGGTTATGATCCGGTGTACCGATCACAACCTGCCTTAAGTGCAGTGACAACAACCAGGAGTGGGTGTCAGCACACCATAACTGAGGCGGCCACCATAACGGTGACGGGCATCTGCAGACGGGGCTGCGGAAGAGTCCGCCAGAGCACCCGTGACCCCGTCTAAACGCGGAACAGTGGAACACCGTGGGGTTTTAGTCCGACATAACCTACTCTCTCACCCCCGGGACGGTAGGCTTGCGTGAGCATTTCCCCACGGAAAAAAAATCGTTAAGTAATAAAATAGTTAGTACTGGTTGCTATACGTGGTTCGACTAGTTTTAAACCTTTTATATCCCAACTAGCTGTTGTTCGCAACTTCGTCCCCGTTGATTTGTTTTTCCATTATTTCTTCGCTTCGTAGTCGTAGCGTGATATTATGTAGCCTAAAGCCTTCCTCGATAAATTGTCTATTGAATAAAAAAAGAATTTTTCAATTCGAACCAGTAGTTCTTGAGATTAGCGCGTTCAAACAAACAAACTCTTCAGCTTTATATATTAGTATAGATAAAAGATAGCCTCTGTACTTTTTGAAGCTTTAGGCTATATCTCGGTTTAGTGGCTTGAAGGCATACTTAAGAGACGGAAATACAGTTAATTAGAGATTTGTTGATTTAATTATGTCTAATCATAATGTAATTTTGTGCCTACACAATAATTAAATCTATACTTAATCTATACCTACCTAGATTTGTTAAAATATCTACTTAGGTATATTCTGACCTGGTTGTCAGTACCTCAATCATCAATGATACTATAAAATAGATATGATATACCCATACAAATCAAACGAAAAAAGTGTTCCGCAGAGCAGTGGCATCACAGATGCATATAAGTCAAAACGATAGAAAAGAGATAAATTATAAAACAGACAAGAAAAAAAGAGATACCTTTGTCAGTTGCGTGTGAATGCACCGGCAACCAATCACCTAAAGGTAACTGCAATACCTAATATAAGTCTTTACCTACACAATCATAATATTATGTTTCCTTGTCACAATAATTGCGGCTCTGACCATGTGTAGGTATAATATACCTACCAACGTGTATAATAAATATTTCAAAACCATAACAGGCTGTACAACACAAATCCGATCACGCTGAATGAATATTAATGTGAGGGGAACTGGACCGACCGGATTACGCGAACTGCCTTGCAATTGATTTATCTAGTCATTATTTCACAGTGCTGATAAAAGATGAACGTATGTAAAACTATGTAATCTAAACGAAAAGTTTACAGGTTTAAAACAAATCTTCTAATCAATTTGAGTGTCTAACAACACCAAAGGATTCAAAGTATGAAATAAAGTCGCTTCTGTCTATCTTTAAAACTACGCAACCGATTTTTTATCAGATAAAGTGATTCAAGATGAAGGTATATGTATACATATAATAAATGCATTATTGCGGTTAGTAAAACTGCGGCTAGTATCTATAATCAATCTGTCCGAAAAATCCAACGAACCAAAATCCATGAAAATTGGTCTAGCCGATCTCGAGTTATAAGTATTGTAACAAACCCGTCTTTATTTACATATTGTATTGATACTCATAACAGTATTATATTATTATAAAATAATATAGATTTTTATTTATTTATCATCTAATGCTAACCGCCTGTTCGTCCATCTTACGCATAACGCATAATGTATATCAGCAATACACGTGACAGAGTGCTATCATCAATTATATCATCGATGGATTTATGATCGCTATTGACAAATACGGAAGGGAAGAATGACATAGGTACCTTGTAGCGAAACAGCAAACGTTTTTATCCTGATTACTTCTGTTCATAAAAAAATAATACTTACCTATTTAGACTAATACCTATAATGTTATTTATATATTATTAATAAATTATATCAGTGTTCGAAAAAACCCAGACTTATTTAACATACTTAGATGGTGAAAAGAAAACATAATCGGTTAAATTTTGAATATAATTTGTCGATAACAATAACTCATAAACAGTCGTCTCATGTAGTCATGTAAGAATTTTAAAAGGCGTAACAAATAAAATAACATTATGTAAAGAAACACATTAGAAAGAAACTACATCTCCAGATTGTATCTGTTATCTCCAAACAAAATGTATTGAACCAGTATGTTCCAGAAGAAAGATATCGTTGCAGCATCTGTGAAGCCTATTTCTGTTAATTGCATTAGGTCCGTGCTCGGAGCCAACTCCGTCGCTTGATTAGACTGTTTTTACTTTGATTACGACTTCAATTAGCTTTTAAACGTATTTGATTTACATTTATTTACATCAAATTACTTTTGCTACTATATCTATAGTACTCTTTAAACGTCTCGAAACTCTTATAGTCATGACTAATCCATCCGTCGCGTCGGTATACTGAAAGCGATGAAACTTTGTACTTACATATAGATACATGAGTGTTTATTACGATGATAAAGTATTAATAAAAGTAAGTATCAAAAAAGGATTATAAAAAATACATTGATAAACAAAAACTATTGTTTCTTTAAGATAAAATATTAGCGCTTGAAAACTACCTGTGTAATTAAATTATTAATGATTATTACTAATTGTAATTAAATTATTAATGATTGATATGACGTGCGCGGGAACAGACTCAAATACCTTATTAATCGTCGTAAAAATGTTGACTGTAATGTTATAAGTTTTAAATCAAGATATAATTTACAATTAAAAATCTTTTATACGATATGTGATACAAAACAACATTACTACATTGAAGGATGATTTTGGTAACGATTTCTCATTATTATAAAAAATAAAATTCGAACAATATGAAAGTGAAGTAAACGCGTTACTAACTTCGCGCTTTGGGGTGCATATTTTAGTTCTTGTAACATAACTTTACTTACCAAAAACTAAAATGGATTCCACACACGTTGTTCGGTCCGGGTTTTACAGTTTGGTCTTTTATAACTTTAAAAATTACAGTATCTACACCGTACAATCATATTAAAAAGGTATATAATCATTAAGTTTTAATATACCATTGAAAATTTTGTTTATAATGTTTATATTCCTATACTAAGTATCTTTTTACCTAGGCTACCAAAGAAACCTTTGCCAACTGTGCAGACGGCCTTAAACAAAAGCATCACAATGTCAAACCTTGAATCAACTCTCACCTTGGGTAACCAGAGATGGTTACCTACGTCTTAACAAAAAAATGTCTTGAATCTTATTCTGTTAAAGTACAAGGCACACTACATGCTTCAGTAATAAAAAAAATACATTCCACTAAAGCGTTCATTACTACAAATAATGATAAAACATTATTCATGGCGTTAATGAGCACCATTAACAAATACATTTGTTGATGAATAACATACGAAGAGCGAGGGCATTTATATACGGAGATTGCCAATTAATGTTACGCCTCCCTCTCCCCTCCTCTAATTCCGATATCCCAGATACCTTTCCCGAGATTTATTTTCCCTTTGAATGTATTGCACCTATTTGTAAATAATTACTTCTTTTTATTCGATAAGCGTCTTTCCGCATTGCGGAGTACTTTCAGAAGAGATTTTGTTAGTAAGTTATTTATATATGTATAAAACATAAACTTAATTCACTTAGCACTTCCATACTCACAATACTACGTTTTTTAAATTTGCGAGGACCACTTTTTCATTTAAAGAAAAAATAATTAAAATAAAAACAACATTGAGAAAGGCTCTAAAAACAATCCCTTATATGATTCAATTTAAACGACCTACTTATTAAAAAAGACAATGTCTTAATGTCTAATTAATCAATCGAGTTGTCCTATGTCCTCATGTCCTACTTTATACAATATACTAAGAATTGAGCACAGTACCTAAGAAAGTACATGAATTGTATTCATGAACAACTATGATTGATTTACTACATTTCAAAAATACAACTTAAATTAAGTCAATCGAACTTTAATTTCAATTAAACGTAATTCATTCGTGGCTCTCTTGCCGAGCGTGGTGTACGTAAAATGGTCAATTGAAATTACATCTTTAAGCCACATTCATCGGTTTATAATCAATAATATTATTCGACTCTCAATTTGTGTATTTTATTTTCAATAAGGTATTCGTCTATCGAGGTTAACTAACTTTATCAATATATTTTATATGTATTGTTAAAGTTATTATAATCGAATACTATATTATTAATAGATAATTTATCTACGTATCATTTTTGCCGTAATTATCAAATTATCTTCAATGTTTTGTAACTAAAAGTAAAGCTACAAAAGCAGATTATTTTTAAATTTATTGAATACTTAAATTTTATAACTACAAAGTGTGGTAATATCGAGATGAACAAAATATCAGTACAATTTTATGATCAGGGATGCTGGCTTACATTTCATCTGCCGAGCTACGGCAGTCGTCTACGCGTCGTAGCAGTAAGCGCTACGGTACCGCGTAGGTCGCTCATTTACACAACACGTGGGCAATTATTCCGAGTTAATTAATTATTTATTACAATACAGTTAAGTGAGATTGTTACTAAATAATTAATTTCTCAAGTTCGTATACATATCGTGTTTTCGCAAATTATATACTGCGCTAAGTGTTGTATGTACATAGACTGAAAAGTAAAAGCGTGAAATTTGGACGGTTAAATTTCAAATTTACATACTATTACAACTGTATTATTTGATTTGTATAGAATATAAGTATAATTTTTAAGTGTAATTCTGAAACATCTCGCTAAAATCGAACTAATTTTAAAATAGATAAAATTTCTCTTCTGTTTGGTTTCCTATTTATAATCATAAATTAAAGAAGTTCTACATGAAATAACTTTTTCATTTCAAAATGTATCGTTCTGTGTGGTTTCATTGTGTTTTGGTTTTCGTAATTGTGGATACGAGGCTTTGGGCTCTGCCGTCACCAGGTAAGACAGTTTTTAAGTAACCAAGTATTTATTTTCTTTAAAATTAAGTAACTATATCGTGTTTCACAAAATACAATCTTAATTATAGCTTTTTTGTTTACCTGCAAATGCCTAGTTGTCATATTCTTACTTTTTTAATATTGGTTTTTACACCAAGAAAAACCGTTTTTATAGAGGTGGATTCTGTCGGTCTAACTACGGTAGTATTTGGTATTTTTTTATGTAGTCTCCCGTACAAAAGAACATAAAGAGCTTTCTTCTAAATAATATTACCACAACTTCAATTCAAACCTACGTTTAGAATATTTTCCTAGGAAGCTAGTTATTATTTAATTAAAGGTCCATTCCTGCTTACTTTTCTCTTTTTGTATTCCTAATTTCATTTGAAGGTGATTTATTCCTCGGTCCCACATCTATAATTAAAATATCGATAGGGACGATGATTTGGTTTGGTTTTTTGGATTAAAAAAAACATTAGATTGTATATAAAGTTTTTCGTAGAAGTTTTGTACAGCGTTTGTAAATTGAAAAAAATATTTATAGCTGTTGTAGGAAGAATACTTCATAAATTAAGCCCTGAAGTATCAAAATTATTGTTAAGTTTTTTTTCTATTTGAGTTTTATTTTTTGCGTGTAATACGTCTAAGTCTAATTGTCATTAATTACGTACCTTAAGCATTAATTTATAAAGTTCACACGAACATAAGGGTCCCCTGAAAGACTTCCCAGGATCCAGGTAACTTTTACCTCAGGTTCGGAATCCTCCTTAATTGATGTGAGGGTATTACAAGTCTTAATTAGTTAACTTACTGTTGCTCTAACTGTTATTTTCATGTTTCCCGAAAGTAGTAACAATTCCGTATGCAATTACCAAGCGAAGTTAGTTTTATTTAATGTAATTGGAAAGTCGCCCACTAAATAAATCTTTTTATTGTTGCTATTTAGGTCAGCTATGATAATTTATTGTTCCCAGCGTGTATTCTGAAGTCGTATTGTATTGAGTTTAAGTTTGAATATAAATAATATACCTAATAGTGTTTGACTTTAACAGCTTACTTCAGTAATATTCGGTCATACATCAAGATGATATTTTTAAATTCATTTTTAATGTACTATTGGTTATTTTTTACGATTCAATTCTTGCTATATATGCCTATATTTGACTTTATTTTGTAAAGTAATGAATGATAATACTTCTTAACGGACGGCATAGCACATAGGTAAGCTCATAGTTATTCATATGTCCTTCTATAGTTCATTTGCAGTAATTATGATTCATTAATGGCAATGGCGTTAGTAATTGACATAACGTTTAAATATTCAATAAAGATCCTCCAATTATACGAAGCGTCGGAGTAAAGACTAAGGAGATGGAATAACTTATCTCATCTAAATAATTCAAAGGTTCCTTACAACAAATGAGATTGTTATGTTGATTTTAGGGCATAAATGTTTGAGGTTTACGTCCAAGTGTTAGGGTACGTTTTGGTGTAAAAAGCGTACTCCTGCCAAGGACGGCTTTGTATTGTTTTTCTTATTAAAATGGACGAATGAATCTTTGTATTGTGCAAATTTTCTACAAATAACAATGTCTTCAATTTCTTAACGTAAATATTGATTAAAGTAAAGAAATTATAATAAATATTTCGTAAAATTTTATTAGTTGTTATAAACGCCTCATCACTCTCGTTAGTATTTAAAACTTTAATAATATAAATTCTTTTTATGTATGACGATTAATGATGTACTTCACATTTGATTACAAGTATGACGCATTCAGATAATAATTATTGGTAACACTAAACATTAAAAATTCCCCATACTTGCACCTATCAATTTATGTACAAACTTAAAATACATTGTGTAATTTAAAAGTAGGCACGTATAATTTGGGATTTAATTTAAAAATTTTGTTTCTTTCACTAGTTCTTAAGATAAAAAGCACATTATCGCTTTCTTTTAAGGTATAATTTTGTTTATGCCATAATCAAACATAATATTTTCTCACCAACTCTGTATTTCTTCTTAATATTTTGATTGTTTGCAGACACCGTTTCGGTCGAACTTAACAATATTACGAAGATTGAAATTTTAATAAAACGTTTTCAGTAAACAAAGTCTAAATAAAACGTTCAAATCGCTTGACTGTAGTCCAAACACGTTCTCCCAGTTTAGGGTCGAGCGCGAAGAAAATAAAAATAAGTGGTACGTGCAGATTAAACAACTAAAAAGACCGCTTAACGGCGCAATATGTAATTTATACGTTATACATTCTCGCTTGCGTAATTGTTTTTTATTTTTCTTACCCAGAAATACTGTACAGGAACATTAGGTATTACACATATTTTTTTCTTTCTTTCATTCATTCAAAGGTAAAATTTTCGTTTACAAACTATTAAACGAGCTTTGTGAATATTAATTGAAAATGTTTTGCAATCGAGTCCTTTACGTCTATTCAAGGCATATTCTGTTTTAAATTTATTTTAATTATTCATTTCTTATAAAAAAATATGTAGGTTATCGATCAACTATATTAAATAATCACTTAGCTGGTGACCATTAAATAAATTGCAATTCACATTGTCCACAGATATGAAAGCTTTAGAATGTCATATCTGCAACTCTACAGAATGCAGTCAACTTGAAACCATCAAATGTCCAGACGACAAAAAATACTGCGCCACAGTTGCTACAGCACCCAGTGAGTAAACATCATTAGTATGAATATTTTCAAACGCAAACAATCGCCAAAAATATAACGATACTCATAAGCGGATTTTATGCTTCAATTATCATAATAGCTTCCTCTTTGATATGGCAAATGAATTTAATGTATAGAGAGGTCCAATTGTAAATGGAATATAATTAAAAGTATTGCTTGCTGACTAATTATATTTGAATCAATTGCAGTTTTGAATAGAAATTATAATTAAACACATACACACACTAAACATTACACATAAAAAGTGAAGCAATTGCAATATCAAATATTTTATTATTTTTCAGATTATACAAACACTCTCTCTTGTAGAGCTGCACAGGAATCGACTTGTATTTTGAAGCACGAAGCTGAACAATTTCAGCTGACCTGCATATGCGATGACAACCTTTGCAATGCACCCTACAATCAACGGCTACAGAACGAGCTAATCAATTTTGCAAAAAACTTTCCGACAGCTAACAGTAGTGCAAAATTGACAGAAATATTTTTTAAATTCTCAGTTTTCGCTAACACCAGTGACGATTCGCTTTTTGAAAAGCTCATTGCAAATACTACGACGACAACACCGAAGCCGGTTACACCGTCAACAATGGCTACGAAATTGCCAATTATGAAAAATACTACACTACATTTTAACTTTACTAATGAGTTGCTTCCGAGAGCAGAAGCATTGAAAAATGAAGCGACCGTACCTCCGGATGACGATGAAGATGAAAACGAAGGCAGTGGAACATCTATTGATGAAGCTAAGAGTAATGACCACGCCTCGCCCGCGGCCCCCAGCTCATATCTACCAGCAGACGGAAACGGAGCGCAAACTTTATTATTGAATAGCTTATTGGTAGCAATTTCATTTTGTTTGCACTCGACTGTGTAACTTGCTCATAGAAGTAAATGCGCCACGAGAATTAATTGGCATTGTTGACCTGCATTGGGGAGCAAATTTACTATATTCACATATTAGAATTAGTTTAGAGTTATTTGAAAAGTCCAAAAAGTCAAGTGATACTCGTATGAAAAAGGAAATGTTTATTGCAGTAAGTTAAGAGTATTTTACAAAAGTAGGTAATACGAATTTTACGAGCGAAGTTATTCACTATAGACCTTTGCGCAAAAATTTAAGCTTTCTCTTGAGAGCCATGAGCGTGACACTTAAACAGCTCCGCAATTTTACGACAAATTTAAATATGAAAATGTATCCGTAAATAGTGCTAAGAGCAGCTATATTTCTAACGATACATTTTTATAATTTAATCATTTCATCTAATAGTTTTATTCTTAGTGCCAAATAGATATTAAGCCAAAAACCTTACACTTAATAAATTAAATAAGTATTTAATGTAACAAGATTTTGGCGAGGTACATGTTGAATGATAACAAATTATTACAATATTATTTTTAATGTTTTGTCTCTTACAACGACTTTTTTTTTAATTTTCAGGGTTATAATCATTAAATAAATTGTACAGTTAAACTGTACATTTATGTTAAATTACGCTCTTTGTCTTAAATTAAGTTAAAAAATACTTAATATAAAATAGTAAGATGGAAGACGAAGTTTCAAAAATTTACTGCCACTAAACATAATTAAAAAGTTTTAATAGAACACTGATAAATGGAAAATTCTTAAATATACGAATGTAAAAATGAAAAGTATAGGGTAAGTTTTGCAATTTATTACATACACCTTTAGCTAAGAAAATTTATTCACAACATATGTATTCGTAGAAATAATACAATGTACGTTAAAAATGCTCAAAATATGTCGTTAAAAAAATTACTTAATAAATTTCAAAACGTGTTTCATGTAAACCTTTAACGAACTTGTAAACTTATAACAATATTACTTACTCGTATTAGAACTTAGTGTAAGTCACTTTCAAAAGCACTAAGTCTTGGGTAAATGTTGTCTTTCCTTGTCAATTATACAGTTCGTATTAAACACTTAAAATGATACGTCGATACCATTACTAACAGATTAAAATGTAACTATACATTGGTAGATATTAAAGTGAATAATTAAACTTACATATTGCATTTTTATTCAATTCCTTCTTTGATTTGATTTGAAACTGCGCTTCAGATAGTCTATAGGTGACCTAAACACATTTTTTTAAACATGTTGATATCTCAGTTCCATAAGATATAATTTTAAGCAAAATCGATGGGTATTTTAAAAGCATAATGAGTTATTATTTATAAGAAATTAACTCTATTTCTAGGATTTAAACATGTCCTTTAAATCATTCATCTATGCAAAATAAGCAAATTGTGCCAGTTTTTATTTTGCTGGCTATTAATAATATTGTAAAAATAAGCAGAAACCATTCGTAAGAGACGATCAAAGCTCGTTCAAGTGGCTCAGCTATCCCTGTATACGCAGAGAGCTCTTCACTGCTTTTTTAATACTACAAGCTTTTCCGCATGCCTATTGTTCTTAATTCCGAAAGAGATCGCCAATCTCGTCGATACCAAAATATTAGAGAGTCTTGTTTGACTGGTTGTTTATTTTAGAATTATCCATTTATTTAAATGCTCTTCTTTTATTAATCAACATATATCAAATTTAAAAGAAGAAAACCTGTTAATATATAGTGTGTTCTAAGATTTTTTTTATTGACTAATCAATTCAAGTTTAGAGAGATGGAGCTATTAAACTTTTAATTTATAAGAGCTTTACCATAATCGTTTGTCCATGAGGAACAGTTACAATCTGCCCGACCTTTCTCTTTGACAATCACTCTGACGCGTATATCAAAGAGAAGTAATTTTAAACTCCATGATTAAAAACAATGTTCATTTTGTATGGAGGCACTGGTATCAGAATTTTGAGAAGTTTGTTTAGATTAAAATTCAAATAAATTCGCATTGCAGCTTTTCATTTTATTCTTCAGTATTTTTAATTACCTGTCAATTTTATATATGAATATTTTCTGTTCTTAAAAAGTAACGTAAGTGTATGAATATATTTTATTTTAAACCCTTAAGTACAGGTACCATTTTACGTTTAGGTATTTAATTGTAAGGAATACCTGGTAAATATTTGCTACCTATAAAATATTTTAAAAAATCTTATAAAGGCAAGTTAATTATGTCAGTCTATCGTAGGTAATATGGATGTCTATTGACGTTAAAAGAAGTATACAATGTTTACATGTATAGAGTCTACTGCAGCAAATAGAACTAGCACAGTTGAAAATAGTTCTAGCCTAGGAAATCCAAATTATTGTAGGTAAATAAAAAATATAGGAATTGATTATGGATTCCAAACGAACTAAAACCACAGAGTTATTGAGTACGCCGCAAGTAACACGCAGTGAGCACTCCTTTATTTATTCACAAGTCTTACTTTGTTGAATAAAAAATCTATCTCTACAGGTAGACAAAATGAAGTGGTTTAATTTGTTCATTTTCAGATGTCATTACAAAGGTACAAAGCCAACATTATATAATTTTGCTGAGGAAATCCAACGGACTATTTCAATGTGAATTGTAGAATAAGACATCTTTAATTATTTAAAGAGGAGAGGAGATTTCGTCTGAATGGCGGTATCGCAAGATTTTATAGAGTTTAGCGAACACGAGAAATGTTAAGGATTTTAACAGATCCGTTCACATACATTTTCGACGAACGTTTATGCCAAAAGTAGAATTTAATTAAGTTCGTGGATTGAAATTCCAAGTTACTTTCCTAAATTAAAGTGTATTTTCACAAACTTGCATCCCTTTCTAATATGCCTTACACTGTTTCTAATACATATTCATATAACATCGAGTCATACTTACAACTAAGATTGCAATCACAAATTTATTTAAAAGAGGTCCCCAACGTGGCGTACGTTAAACATAGAGTAATACAATAGACACAATTAACAATTTAAATAATGCTGCCAGCTACATACAAATACATTATTTTGAACTTTAAAAAAGGAATAAAACTCTGCGAAATTTTCCAGCACTATTATGGTTGATATCAATAGGGTCGCTGCATGAATTTTATTTGTCATTACCTTGTATGCGAATATGCCGTCGGCTACAGTTCTACGCAATGAAAGGGGATGCATCCTAAAATATTGCAGCCGTGAGTTGTAAGAAGGCAGCAGCCTGGACATCCCCTTGGCGAAAGCTAGGTGTCATAAAGAGCGTTTCTGAAGGCGTTCCAGACGCAGTCGCAGTAAATAAATAAATAGATATACATAGAATACATTATTCATTTTTGAAGATAATTATGTACAGTGTACTACAAAAATCACTTCAAATTGATTGAAAAAGAAGGTCACACACAAGGATAAAAAACCACAACAAGATTTTATAAAATCATTAGCCGGCTACATTTTTCATTGTGGTGTGTTTCATTTAATTATATACCTATCACAGATAAAAAAAACTAAACAAAGACGTCAAATAACACAATTAGAGTATGAAATAGAAGTGTGTTCAAGTTTGTTCGCAGTGACCCGACAATAAAACCGCTACAAGCTGTAGACAGGGTTGCGAGCCCCCGGCGCGGCGCGGCGTCTGCAGATGAAACTGACTGATGTAATAATGCCTCGTAAACGAACTGATGTTCTGCCGTAATGGAATAGTCGTAAAAGAGCAAAAACTGCTTAGGTACCATCTAATGTATGTTCCATGTTTGGATTTAAAGTAATCTTTAAAGTATTCTTCTTTTCGTGATTATGAATATCTAAGTTAGCACACTTACTGTGACCTTTCAAATAAAATATAATATTGGTAACCCTCAAAGCAAGAATAAGTAATCATAAGCTATATATTTTGTCGGCGTTGCCAAGTAAATTTTTCCAATGTTACATTTTAAAATCATTGGTTAACCTATATTTTTGTATTTCCTATTACCGATTTCGCTCACTGAAATCGAAGATACCTTATATACATTAATAAGCAAATTGTGTAGCTACTTGACCCATTTTTCCTCGAGTATGAAAGTCACTTACTACCCTTCATATCCAATTATTCAGACCAAATTAATATTACAAATTTATTTGCCTAAAAATTTAAATTGTCTTTTTACTAAGTATATATTATTATTAAATTAATATCAGAGATTGGTAAAGCAGATTTATTATTTTACGTGACCAAAATTAAGGCTAAATTTTTGCGTGATTTCAAAAGTAAAAAATATTATAAAACTGAAAATATATCATTCAATGTAAACATGTATGAGGGTACTCATTAACAACCTCTTTTAATCGCTTTCCAAACCGTTTTTCACAGTTTTAAAAGCCCGAAATTAAATTTGCTTTCGTTTTAAAAAGAAGCCATATCTTCGTATCATTAAAATTTTAAACATTTTAAATCGGCATGTTAAAATGTAAGCGTTGCACAAAGCTGTTTTAAATAGGTCAAGTCAACTTTCATAGCAAGACAAATGTTTCATAAAGAACTCGTAGAATTCCGTTCTCTCTAGGGACAGGACGGGCCGAAAGTCTGTGTGGTCGGGCGGCGGTCAGCGGGGTTTTGCAAAGTCCGCATGCACTCTCGGTGGCTCTAGTTTTATGAGAGGGGACTCGTGAATGGGAGGCCTGCATTTCACGCGGTAAGTGCCTATGTGATAAAATCACGCCGTAGATACAGCAAATACTGGGACTGAAGCTATTTGTATATAGCATCCATGCTTGTCCACACTTTTTTCCTGTCGACAAATATATGAATAGCGGTCTAATAGATAGTAGATAGAATAAGTCTTTGTGTGTTCCATATTTCTTAAAAAAGTAATTTTGCTGAAGATTTTTTTGTAAAAAATATTACAAAATTCTTTAAATAAAATATATAACAAAACGTGAAAGTACATCAAATTATAACTACTGCTAAAAATTTATACATTAAAGCAAAAAATAATATGAATTTAGTACTTTATAAATATTACACTTTTTCCATACATTGCGTTTAACAGTTCACAAAGGACTAAATGGGATTGACGAAGTGGATTGGAAAATCTCATTTAAATATATTCAGTTTTTACTATATACTAAATGGTAAATGTTAAGTCATCTAGAATGGATTACATTTAAAGCTTTTATGTATCTTATAAATCATATTATTGTTGAAGTTAGCTTAATTTATTAACTAACTAACTACACTAAGATACTAGTTTATATAGTATATACAATATATTACTTAAAAGGAATAAGACTATTAGCCATTTTAAGTGTTTATGATAAATTACAGGTGGTAGAGCCATGCCCTTTAGTTGTAGCAGACCGGCACGCTTGGAGGGATGACCACCTTTCCACAGAAAACCGGTGTCAAGTAATCGCATCTCAATGAAGAAGTTATTGCGTCTCGTACATTAGGTGGGATTATCTTTATCCTTTTATGACAAATAATTTTCTTATCTCCTTTTCTCCATGGCCGGCAATGCGTGCGGCAACTAGCTTTGCGACTGTTTATGGGCGGAGGTAGTCGCTACAATCAGGCAAAATTGGTTCGTCTTCATATAAAAATAGTAATAAATAGACAATGGTTATGAAAAGATTGATAAAGCCAAATAGTCCAAGAAACATACGGCTATATCGTTTTTCGTCTTTATTCTTTATATGATTTAACCTTATAGTGCTTTTAATTGTATACATAACACCGTCTCTAAGGGAAAATATTTTATCTCACGTCTGATATTCTACAGGGAACGGATGTCTGGCCATTTATCCATCATAATACCCTAATGTCTTCACAAAAGAGGCCAAGGCTCTAACATAAAGGAATTGTATCTAAGCGGGTTATTTATTGTCTCGAGTTTAATGGTAAATTTTAATGAATTAAAGCATTTGTATAAACTTAGTACCGGAAAAGGATTTCCTTATATATTATATAAGATGTGATATTGTATATTATGTGAAGGATTTACAGTTCTCCATATGTAAATTACATGATCAAGTCTTTAAATTAATATGATATTGATTTATAGTCCTATAACAATTATTTTAGCATTTACTACGCTAAGTTTTTTCAGTTACTGCACTGAAGCTTTGGAATTCCAATTTATATTGAAAAAGCTACGTCTTTAAACTCATTTAAAAACTTTATTACGATTTCAGTACTACGTACTCGTATAGCTCAAAAGAGTAAATAATTATCTTAGTTCTAGTGTTTGTAACTAAACGATAAGATTTGTATAACCTACATATATATGTGTGTTAAGGAACGAATATTTTAAGTTTGTATTTAAATAAAAATAAATTAAGGTAAAAAAATCTTTAAAAACAAGCTTTTATTTAAAGGCGCTAAAAAGAAAAAAATAAACTTTTACACTATAACTTTACTGTCAACTTATAACATTTCAAATTCAACATATTTGACACAATTTATATGTTTTAAAAGCTTGTCGCGAGATTTAAGTAC
>JADANM010003353.1:4450153-4471805 GCA_026213755.1 Eurema hecabe
AACTTGTAGGTATGTTATTAGCATTCTTATTGCATTTTTGCCGTAAGCTATAATTATATACTGATTATATACAATAAGAGCAAATTTAGAACACTTTTTATTAGTTAAACGAACAATGAGTAGGATTATTCACCTGTGTGTGTCTACCAAAGGCAATCCCTTCTAACCTTCGTAGTCTATAATTAAACGAGGATGTTATGTTTATTTAATATTACTATAGCAAATTATTCAGACACATTTTTTTAGGATCAACAACATTTACAAGTTCGTAGAGTTACATAATTTCAATATTTATAAGTAGATTAATTTATTATTATTCTATAAGTGATCAACATACAAAGCATTGTTTCCCTTGAATGTCCTCTTATTTTTCTAATTTCTCTTTACAACAAATTAAATATTTTGTGTTTAACCAAGATTTTATACGAACTTTCCAAAAATTTCACTGGTGTTGTAGGCATTCTATAAAACAGTATATCTTGAAATAAATCTAAAATTAATAAAGGTGCGGTCAATATTTACAAGGTCACATTTAATACCCTTTATCATAATTCCATTATATATAAAGTGTCAGTCGCTTGGTATAATTTTAACGTATGTGGGGCACGGACATAAATAAACTTACATGTTACAATACCTAATAGCCTGCAACGCGTGGCGCCCTCATAAATGACACGTTGTCTACATTATCATCATTCCTTACATTATGGCACAACTCCAAATAATAAACTATGGTCGATTAAATAAGGTGTATAAATTGCAATTGTTGAAATTGCACAACAATGTATCTTAAATGAAATGAGTATTTTGCATTGGTAGGATGGCTAATGAAAGGAGTGACGTCACAATTTTATTTTAACGAGTTGAGCCCGTACAATAAATAGCTTCTAATTTTGGGAATGTGTGTAATGTATGTAATATTCTAATTAAAATCTGCATAAATTTCCAACGTATTTTGTACGACAAAGTAATTATAATTGATGACCTCTCTCACGAGGTGGAATAATAATTGCATCACCACGTGTTTTGCTCGTGCAACTAATCAAAACTTTGTGCTACTAAAACATTTAAAATGAATTTCATAGTCATACACCTACAAAGCTAATTTGATCCTAGTTTTCAGACAAATGTATTTTTAATAAATTGATTAATTTGATATATACATACAAATATAGAGGTTAGTGAGTTAATAAAAACCACATGCATGTTTACCACAAGCATGGCTTTTTATATGAAAATATACAAGTCTTGTTTCATGTAAAAACCGTACGATAATAAGGGACCATATTTTATTTTGATCCCTAAGGTAAAGCAAATATCTTCTCATACAGTCTGAAATGAGCCAAAGTCTGTGATTTTGAATAGGTTCATCTCGTTGAAATATCAGTGTATAAACGGAGGGATATTGCGAAGGAAAGTGGTGTAAGTGTAGCCGAAACCTCGGGAAACTCAATAAAGTTCGTTGCTTTCCACAAGTAGAGATATATCTTTTGATATATGTTCCAATATAGGATGTTTTTACTTACTTTTTGCCTAGTTTCCTGTTTATGATTTTTCTTCTAAGAAAAATGATATTAAACGCTTGAAATAAAATAGGTCAGATGTATAGATAATTCATAGAAGTAGGAAAATATCTGCTTTAAATAAATGATAAAAACTTCCTATAATTATCTTGATTCCGAGAAATAATTACACTCCCTGCATTACACAGAACTATCCCGATTCTAATTGCTGAACCGAACACACTATTTCCGGAAAGCAAGAACAAATATGGATATTATTAATGATTTCTTGCATATATATATTCAAATATATCAACTAAGATATCAATATTAATAGTTTTTGTCAGTATTAAAAGGGAATGCATAATATTTTACTTTTATGTATTATAATCTCTTTGTTACAAATTAAGAGTTGTTAAAATAAATAATTTTTATTTTCTATAAAATATAATATTATTGAATAAACAAAGCTACTAAACAAAAGCAAGAACCTGTTTCGGTTTAATTTCTAAGCAAGCAATGTATACTACTCAATAAACCTCTGTGTTACAACTGTAGGTTGGTTGTAGCTCATGTGGACATGTAATACCGGGGAATTAGTACAGGTACACAATAATTGAAACCTCGCCAGACGATATTACTATGCAAACTGTTCTCCGGGTGCAATAAGCTTCAGTACATTATTGAACAATATGTAACACTATCGAAATAGCTTTTGCAAAGATATTTATCTAAACATAGTTTTCGAAGAAGTGCCATGAATCTAAATTGCTTACTTTTATCACCAAATTTTCATTTATTATAGGGAACGTATTATACCGATACGCTAAGCTTGCATAAGTATAATGAAAGATACCTACAATTTAAAATACATAACATTGCAAATTCATACAGATCCTTGTTATGATTTGATTTAATAAACTTTGAAATGTCATTCATTTTAAACTGGATGGCAGCCATTTCCACGAAATACAACTGTTCAGAATTGGGTCACGTTAACGTTCGTTCTCCTCCCGAGCAGATTATTGTTTCATAAAGAAATCTTAGTATTCAGCGGAGACCAAGTGAGGTCAAGACTGAGGCGAACGTTAGTTTTAAGTTTTAACTTAGCAACTTGTCTTGAACATGCAAGCGGCTTTCAGAAAACTTTGTCTGCTTAATGCACTCCAAGTTAACTGCTTCTCAAACTCAAACTTATGTCACTTTGATTTTAAAATAATAAATGTAAATTTTTCAATAAAGATTCTGATGGACTAAAAATAACAGATTGTCAGTAGACAAAAATAGAGTTTATTTATTTTTTATGTCAACAACTGTCCCCTGTAATGAATCCTTATAAGCCTTACAACAGTGGAGGATCCCAATGTCAATATATCCAAGCAAACATTTGTAAAAGAATTCTGTTAAATAGAAACAAATAACCTGTCTAAACAATTTTCGTACATGTGCCCGAAGATAACAATGTAAAAGCTTACAATGGATACAATGAGTGAATAAAATATAACAAAGCGTGCTTACTTACGGGTTTCAAATGAAACCAGTGATCCTTCTTACATAAGTACATCAATAAATGATTTACGTTCATAAAAATGTGTTCATTTGAAATGCAAATACTCATAGTATCACGATTAATTGCTATATAAAAATAAAAATTGATAAACGCATTGGTTTAATTAAATAACGAGTCATCTAAATACTGCAACTTTTCATACAATGTTAATGTATTCTCAAACTTAGAGATACAGAGAAAATACAGAGAGAATAGTGTTTTCAGAACATGTGCTAGCGGAAGACTGAAGACCGTTTGATATTCACACCTGTCTTTTATATGTTCATTAAAAATTGCTTCTATAGCAAGTTTTAAGATTATTATATTGTAGACATAGAAACTGACGGCAATTAGGCGCAACTGCGACTGCAACTCCATATTGAATATACAAAATAAATATTCTTAATACTGGTACTGTATATGACAGCTGCTTTTTGTTGTTGGATTTTTAGTCATCTTTTTTTGCAAAACAGCAAAATCTTTTTATTTAAATCAAAAATCTGCACCTCTCCTAAACTTGATTCATCTATACTAATATTATAAAGAAGTAAAGTTTCTGTGTTTGTTAAATTGAAAGGGGTAATCTCGGGATGTAGTAAACCGATTTTAAAAATTGTTTCACCAATAGAGAGCCACATTATATTATTGCTGGGTGTCATAAGCTATATAAAAAAGATTGTTTACATTATGCCCATCGAAGTCGGCACGGGTCAGCTAGTCATTTATAAGATAAATACGACCATGAGTAATCCATTTTAAACTTACATATTATATTAAATTTATAATTGCTTTAATAAAGTTCTCAAAATCGAATCAATTTGTTTTTCGTATCTTTCCAGTTTATCGAAGCCAAACTCAAGTTTTGTTTTAATTGGGATGTCTCCAATTAGGTATATAACATTATGTACAATATCAATTCGTATATTACTTGCGTAAATGACGATGTGTAGGTATGACATTTATTATTTTATAAGACCCAATCCTTCACATTACTTAGTAAGCAGACGCCACATTCGCCATTCAAGAATAATTAAGGACTAATTTACGGAATGACTTACCTTCATAACATATTTAATACTCCGAAAAATTAAATGCTCTCGAATAATATATGTTGTACGTGTCCCGAATTAATTATTCAGACTTATGTGCCGCATAAGACTGCCGGTCTCCGAAGCTAGTTATATTTATTTTTATTATGCTCCGAGTCTACGAATAAATTAAATAAATATTAGTAAATATTTAAAATTCTGAAACAAAATATTAATAACGGATAATATAGAAATGTCATCTAAAACTGTATTTTTCCACTTATGACTTAAATTAATTTCTAATTGGCTGCAAAACTTAAAAAATCTACCTATTCTCAACCGTTCCGTATATAGTAATGAAATATAAAAAATACAATGTCTATATATTCAGAGATTTAAGCTATTACAAAAAAATCCCTACAACATATTCGTTCGTAACGTCACCTATGTATAATATATTCGATTTGTCGAAGAGCGGTATCGTAAATTTGCGTAGACGAATGACATCTGTTTTCGATAATGTTACCCTTTTTATTAGTCCCCTGTCCCTACATCAATGTGACGGCAGTTCCCAAATATCTCTTATTACGAACGAGGTCTAATATAGGTATTTGGTTATCGCATGAATCCGCTACAAATCGTCTGGGCTTGGGATTTAGGGTTACAATAGTTTAGAACTATTATCTTGTACTGTCGTATATAAGGGTACAAGTTAAACAAACGATAATTTTCTCTTTTGTGTGACTTTCTTTGAAGGGTTAAATATAATATAATATGTTCAGTATGTATTTTTAACAAAGAAGAAAACTTTATTTATTTTTAGTAAAGAAAGGTATGACATATTTTCGTTCTATTTCTTCGTAAGTGGTTAGTTACGTTTACGTTAGCAAATCCCTTTAATGTAGATTTTATTTTACCCAACCCCTGTCAATCTCTGTTCCTCGAGTTTTAATAATAACAGTTCTACCTTTTTTACTCACACGAAAGCATCGCCTATTATAGCATCGCATATACCTATTTTTTAATAGTATGAAAATAAGGTTTTATTATATTAAAATGTATTTATTTAAAACCTCATACACGCTTGAGCTGCGCAAAGCAATGCTATTCCGGTTTTTGATACTCCACTAAGTTCTTAGTAAAAAAAGTATGCCTTAAACATATTCCTTTATATGTGTATATAGGTACTAAGTTGAACGATTGAAAAAACTTTAAGAATCTAAAAAAATCTCCATTTTTAAAAGACTTCAAAAAAAGGAGGAGGTTCTCAATTCGTCTGTATGTATAATATTTTTTTTTATGTATGTTCACCGATAACTTCGTCGTTTATGAACCGATTTTAATGAATCTTTTTTTGTTGGAAAGAAGGTGTCTCCAAGGTGGTCCCATTTTAAGGAAGTCAGGATCTGATGATGGGAAACCAGAGAAATCGAGAGGAACTTTCAAAAATTGTATGGACGACTAGTGCGTTTATAAGTTTTTCAATATTATGTAAACTTATGTAAACACTTTAACTTTAATAGTCTGGAGAAGGTCTGATGATGGAGCCAAGGTACAGTCGAGGGAAACCCTCAACGGTATACAGTAGCTACCTACCTTGTGTTTGGGTTTGATTATTTTGTATAGATAGGGACTTTACATCTAGATGGGTTGTGACTACCATAAGGGATCTGATGCTGAAGACGTGGGATAGCGTAAAGAACTCCTCAACGGTATACAGTAGCTACCTTGTGTTTGGACTTAATTCATTTGTTTCGATGAAAGCTTTGCACCCGTATGAGTTATAATGGAGGTTTGCAGTAAATCTGATGATGGAGACCAGACACAATTGAGGGAATTCCTCAAAAAATTACAGCATTTAACAAAGGGCAACCACTTTCTGACTCAAGTGACCGGCGTTTCTTCATTCGAGAAGCATCATTGATCGATTCACCACTTAAAATTGTAAAATAAAATAATTTTTAACAAAAAATAAACCGACTTCAAACTAAAAAGTAAAAAATTAATTGACTTCCCACAAAGTAATTCGCATTTTCATTTAGTATATAGATGATTTAATAGATATTTTATAATTTAGAAGTCGGTACCAAGAAAAAACAATAAGTGTTTGTTTGGTTAAATCGATGATGAAGCTAAATGCTTGGTACCGAGTTGTAAATTATAAAATAACTATTAAATCATTTCTATACACTAAATGAAAATGCGAATTACTTTGTGGGAAGCAAATTTATTTTTTGCTTTTTATAAGTATTTTTTTTTAAATAAATTCTACAACACCCTTCGTAAAGATAAGCTGGATTTGCTTTACAAAAAATAAAAATATAAACCTTTATCCGACCTCTGCATAGACCGACAAAAACAATTTCTTTACAAAATATCACCTGCAAACTTGAAATATTTTTATTTGCCTGCTAAAAGAATAAACCAGAAACAATTTTAATATAGGTACATACTTCAATCATTTTTTAATGTTCCGTGTTATATTAAATTGCAATATTTTTTTTCCGACCCTAAACTTTTCGGGTCACCCAACGGCGATATTCAAGTCATCGTTATTCTGAGGGATCGCAATTCGTTTGGAAAATAGCCATTTAAAGTCTTTTGTTTACTCCCAAAACTAACTACTTTGATCTATGATATTTGGTGAAGTTCTTTTAAAGTAAAGTACTTAGTTGTTTGAACAAAATAGCATTTCATAATAATTAATAAATTTGAAAAATCTTTTAGTTCAATCCATAAATAATATATTAATAACTTTTATAATATATATTAACTTAATAACTTTATATATAACTTTTTTTACTTTCGAAAAAACGAAGTTTTTAAAATATGCTCAAGGTTTACTAAAAACGTCGTATGTTGAACAAGGCACAAGGTTTCAAACCAATAATATAATACTAACAAAAATAGAAATAAAACTAAAGAGTCGAATACATCTTAGTAGGTATTTCAGGCACTCTCAAACTACGAAAAAACTTATATATTACTTATAGTAAAAAAAATATTTATATATACTTTTTTATGCCATTACTTTATCTTTTAATAGCATATTAATTAAAGGCAGTTGTAGCATATGAAAAATATTTTATTCATTCATTTTTGCGTGGGCACGCAAAAGTATTAGGCACATGGAAAATTTATTATAATAACAACTTAAGATCGTATTTTTGGCGTTAGTCATCTAAATAAAACAAATTAATGTTTGCAGAGGATTGTCAAGAGTAAACGGACCTAAATACACTCAATTTCACAAGGTTTCCTTTGCATCTCAACGTTTGCATTCCCCCTTTCAATGAACAGAATGCTTTGCTTTCTAACAGCTTCTGTACTGAACGTTCATACACAATTAAAATAAAAAAACCAAGGTCTGTAGATTTAAATGTATTTTAACTAATGGCTTTTACGAAAGAAGTAGTTACAATAAAACAAAATCTATTCTTTCTTTAAAACTGAATATAATCGCCGGCTTAACATCATCCTTAAACTACTAGCCCTAAATAATAAAATATACAATAACACAAAATGTTCATGTACGTTTGTTAGCTTGTAATATGTGGCCTGGCATTCTTTTTGAGACAAAATACGAAAATACACAGTCATATAGCAATAAGCGTTTGCGATTTAACTGACAAGAACAATAAAACTGCTCATTTGCAACAGACTACCACAGATAATGAATAATAAATCACAAGCACATCAATATACAGGGAGGGTGCGGGTGAAACAAGTTGCTAAACAGCTATTCAACAAATAGCCTCGAAGCGCCCTCCCAATGTGAGCCGAAACGTGAAATATGAGTCCGTCTGCGCAAACGAGTCAGGTGTCCAGTTTCTGCACTCGATTAATCTGTCAGTAAACAATAACCCGACGGATCGATCAACATCCACTCAGACGTTCCAAACCCTATGTATGCAATGATACTTAATAGAACTGAATTAAATACGATGCTAATATTCGTTACACAACTAAGGTTTAATCGGTATTCGCTGATCAGTCCTTATAATATAGTCCAAAAAATAGCTTTCTTTATTGTAAATGACATAAGAACTTTGAAAATTGAAATGGAAATTCACCAAGCGAATTTTATTTAAAATTGAGCGGATTTATTTGATACATTATGATAATCATTATAAAAATTTAAATTAACAAACTTTGCACCGTATTGTCGTGTGGTTTTGGTGAACATTTCGAATTATACGTGTAAGTACATCTATTCAAAGGGACAGTGTACTGATGGAGAACATTAGCAATAATGGCTAACACGTGCCGTCCCCATAAACGGCACATTGTTACTTGTCCAGCCTCATTCCGACCCTCAAAGTTATAATAAGGAGCATATATGGTTTAATAGGTTTATCTTAACAAACCGTTAGAATCCTGTTCAAATACACACTACTTATTTAAACGACGCTCACATTATGTGCATTTGCCATTGATATAAACTAAAAAATGTGTGTAAATTTTTTTGGTATTTTTAAGGGAATGTTCCAAACAATTATTGAATTTTTCGAAGAGTGGAAAACATAGTTACCAACCCATGTATTTAATACAAATCTTTGCTATGAAATACTCGTAAATAACATTTATATTAATATATTTATTGCCTCTCGCACATACCAAGATTTAGCTGTAGCTTACCCATGCTGTTTTCACAAATCTGCCTCGATAATTATTATCACTAATGTTTAATTAAGTAATTCAGTTAATTCTCACCAATCAGATTTAAAACTACTAATTAACAATTTTTGATTGAGAATAAAAAGTTAAGAAAATAACATCATTATAGTAGGTACAATTAATTTCGGTTTCGTAGTACGTTTTTCTGAAAAAGATTCACCATAAATAGGATAAATAAATAGAAAAAACAAACTTAACAAGTAAACAATTCACCGAAACAAAGTAAAAGTTATCGTTAAACAGGGAAAGAAAATTTAATTTGAGAAAATAAAAAATACTCACCTTTTAGCCATTGCCACGACGACGGCAAAATAAGTGAAACAAAGACTATTTATATTTTGTCTCGCCATCGATCTTCATATTTTATTTGTTGCCGGGAGACCTTTTTGAATATGTAATGTGGCGTACAAATTTCTCTCGTCCCTGTAGAGTGAGCTCTAGTGCCTCTCAGTTAAAAGGTGCTACGAATTAATTTTACCTGACGTCAAGGACGCTTCGAGGGAATATTTTACCTTTTAATGAGACTGCTACGTATGGAACAAAAATAATAATTCGCATGAAAACTCTTTGTATTAAATATATTTTCATCGAGAGAAAGACACTGTATTAACTTTAAAATTTATCTTTGTTGTGTTCGTTCAGTAGAAGATATTATTTTCCTTTTCTCTGTGTGGGATATTAATGTATACACTTTATATCTATATTGTAAATAAATAACATTTACTCGTTAAAATATGCAAAAGATAAATACAATAAGTCTAGGTAAGACTTTCAAATAGTTTTGTCCTACAGTTAGTAATGAGAAAAATGGGTCTCGTCGTATTAACAATGTCTGAGCGTAGGACCGGAAAAACGTACCACGAAATTTGTAGGACAATATGTTTGTTAAATAATACTAATAATTAACTAAGTAAAAAATAAAAATCAGCTTGTTAGTTATTTACGATGACGTCGTAATCGATACATGTTGGAAAGAGGGGACAAACTTGATCAAACCATAGATTTTGTAGGACAAATATTTTTTCAAGTAATTTAGATAATTATCTTGATATATAACATAAGAAAAATCAGTTAGTAATAAATATTTTTTAATCCCCAAATCGACATATTTTATCCTTGCTACCTCTGTTAGCTACCACATTCGAGAGTTTGGTATAGGAAACTATTGGGCCTCTCATAAAAATAAAGCTACTCACCAAAAATTAGCTTGATAGTAATCAATTGGAAAAATGTACCAGGGATCCCGGACTCGTTGTTTTTCAACTCGTTGCTAATAAACAAAACAATTTAAGCTATTGTTTGTCTTTCTTTACAGTCATCGAACTGACTTTGTTAAGCATATGAGACCGTGTGTTGGAAATTTAAATGTCAAAGAGACGAACTAACGATATTGCTACGAGTCGAAGATCGCTCTTTGCACTTCGATTGCATATACCTTAACTTACCGTAATTACAGAGTGGATGGATGGATGAAAGCATTCCAGCAGTTATATAGAGTAATCAAGTAAGGTAAGCTAGAAATTAAGTAGCCAAATAGAAGAGATACAACAGCACTGCTGAGGACCATAGCACCACTAACAATAGGCCAACGAAATGGGTTCCTAATTTTCTTACTTTATTTTAATGATATTTTAATTTGTGAGATGATGTATTTTATTATAAAAATAAAGGTTATTAAAGATAATAGTGATTTGAATAAATAATTTGTTTGTGTACGTGTTAGAACTTGAGAATACGTTTTAAGAGTAAAGAAATCGTGAAAAGCGATTAGCAGCCGAGTAACTCAGTACTGTAGCTCACCTAATTCAGGTCTCAGGGCAAACTCATTAAAACTCCTACACCTCTATTATGTGAGTGTGCAGTTTCAAACTCTATCGAGGTCATTGTTCACGATATTGATTATAAATGTGTGCTGAGCTACAAGCGCCGCATAAATATCTTAACACTTCAAACTCAGCTCGAAGTTGGTTTAACATCACTATTTTATACATGAAACTTATTTACAAGTTTGCATAATTGAATTACCGTTAGGGGTTTTCACGCGTCAACTAAATCTAATAACCCGGCACAATGTTACGAACATTATTTTAGCGTAATCATATAACGACATATTAATGGATTTATGTACCGCATGAAATTAGAAAGGATTTCCTTTTTGTCATTATGTTTGTGGAAAAGTTTGTTTGAATAAATATTTGATCCAAAAATATACAGATCGTTTTAATGGATGGATCTTAATTGTTTTTTAGACATTACTTAAACAAAATTACCTCGAATTATGCATTTCAAATAGCGATAATCGCTAACTGTATTAAAATAAGAAACAAGGCAAATATTCATACAAATATTACAGTAATATAAATAATATAGTATTATTAGCGTGAAATTGTGTCGGTCATGCGAACTCGCAGCTAGAGCCAGTCAGTGGAATAACATCGGACTCCATTTTCCACTCATCGAGCTCCCTGATATAACAGCTCGATGCAGATGCTGCAACATTACATACACTACCGTCGAATTGCACTTATATTTCAATGCTATTTTACATTTAGCAAGTCAACGTAGTATTCCTATTGAACACAATAAATACAACAGCATTGTTACATACAAATCTAAAATAAAAAACCTTATATTAAACTCTTGGCAGCTGTAATATTTTCTTTTTGCGTAACAAAGGATTCCTTATCCCTTTACAGCTGAGATTCCAATAGTTTTTTAAAGGTATCCAACATTGTAATGCCTCCATTTGTGAGCCCTGGCCGGCCTGGTCTGGCGCTAATTAAAAGATACAACGAGCCGTGCAAAATTAGATTTAAATCACAAATATCTTCGAAGTAACGGCGTGGAATATTCCACGAAATGCTCAAATCTGGCTACATTCCAAGTGTTATAAGCGATCTGTAACGCGGTACGAACAAACTCGCTAGCTTCTAATTGCCGGATAAGTTCACCAATATGTCACCTTGTCACCCTTGCAAACTGTGCCGCTTAATTAAATATTTGTCATATTCATATACATATATTCATACTAATACATCTTCAGTGAGGGGATTAATTAGAGATTCTACTGAAATCTAAATGTATATCCATTTGTTGCGCTTACCTTTGTAAATTTAATTAGCTTGTAATTTGAATATGTACATACTTGAACATAAAATTGTAGGTACGAACATAAAAAAGTGTCTGTACTAACAAAGAATTCCTATAAAATGAGTCTGAAAAAAGGCCTGAAACGTTATACGCGATAATATGATTCCAATTATTTTATTTCTCTTATATATTAATGTATACATTTTTTCATAAGCTCCCACATATGATATTAAATAAAGTGCTATCGGAGAGTATTCCATGTGACATACATTATATGAATTTAATATCAGTTCCACTCTTTAAAAATACGAAAAAATTGTTTTGTATGTAAAATTATAGAATACAAAACTTAATCAATATCGCATCAAATCTATATAGAATTTAAAATAAATAGTGCGAAGATACCTATATAAATTTCATTAGCATTGCATTATACCCTATAACGACGGTTGCATGGCACTCATTAGTCTGACCTCATATTGGATCACGTATCGCGAATATTTACCTATACTACTTTTTTCATATACAATTTTAATGATCTGTACAGTTCAGATTTCGTTGACCAATTATTGTTTATTGAATGCAATAAAATATTCATTTCGTTAATTATTCAACCATTTATTGCAGCCTGCGGTTAAATAAAACTGGTACATCACAATCGACAATTTATTATTGAACGCCGTTGTTCGTTTTGTTAAATTTTCTATGAATTTGGTTCTAGGGACTGGGGACAATAATTTAAGTTATTTTGTTCTAATACATAGCATATTATTTCATCTAAATAATTCGTATTTAAATATGTAATTTAATGAATATATGAGAAACTTTACATCGAACTTTTAATAGAAATGTTCATTGTTAACGTTACCTGATGTTTTTTTCCATTATTAACGATAAGAAAATATAATTGTATAATCTGTTCGAAGTGACCTTTTGAATTTAAAACTGCGAGCTACCTCGTCAATGCATTTGTATGTCGTATTATATATGTATGTATCGGGAAAAGCTCCGAGATATTGACTTACCCACTCAATGTAGGCTTGATTAAGTTCATATACAACCGCTATTTGTAGTTTATGGAAACGAACATCATTTGTAGGAAGTATTTCAATTATTTAATTGTTTAACATCAATATTTAAGTATTAATTAAATTATTTGTTATTTAAAACGATCATCTTTGTATAATCACTAAGATTATGTTTTTTAAGGGAAAATATGGGAGGAGGATCAATCTATCTTCTACACCATCATTAGTAAGGTATACCTATTGTGCTTACGAATTTGAAATTCGATCAATCTGAATAAAGCAACATTATTTATTATTTGCTGCAAAAATGCAAAATCCCGTAGCACGGGATATAATCATTTCTCATATCACCTCTGTCGGAGCTGTCTGCGGCAGCTTACTGGATCCAGGAAAAGCTTTAAAACTGATTGATGTTAAAAGCTCTATGATTTCGCAAAAGCAGGGCATGAAGTACTGGATATGGACGTGGTTTAGTTGTTTTTTTTATATACATACAGATATTTTACAAAGAAATTTCGTTGAAACAAAAAACAATATTTTTTAATATATCTACTACTCCGGTAAATCACTAAGATTAATACTTTGTCGGCTTACAAAACTATTATATTCATGAAACTGAATTAGTGTTGCATAGACTATGTAATCAAAATACAATTATCTTGAAATCTATCTGATTTTTTTGTTGTGTCGTGTTGGGGGGAGACCTGGTGTCCTGAAATACAGGCCAAAAGCTTAGTTTAGGCACCAGCCTCCCACAATATGTTACTAAAACTGTTATGCATATTGTTTTAGAAAATAAATGTTTTTATTAGGTATTATTATTTATATATCTATGGGACTGTATTTCCAATCGTCGTAACAAACTTAGTAGGTATAATAATCGTCAAAAATGTTTAGCGATTGACGAGAATAGCTGCGCATCGGTAGAATCGCGCTCGTTGGTGCGAGAAAGACAACACGACTGGGACAACCAATCAACGCTCGCGCACGTGACGATCATACGCCCCGCGCGCCGCACCGCTACCTTATTTTTGACTTCTGCGCAGGTTTCGTTCACCGCTAAAGGTAATTGACGGTTACTATACATAGCTGGAATGTAAGTAATTTTATTGCAAGGTACTCAACTGTAATTCCAGTCTTAAGTCCAGTTGGTTAAAAAAATCGTTATTTTTTAAAATAAATACATTCAATAATCAACGAGGTAAAATTTTCTAAGTAAAATTGTGTTATAATTAATCTCTTCGTTATTTTTTATGATGGCAAACTTAACTTCATCTATTTCAGATAAAAAATTTATTTTCTAATATTCCATCAACATCAAGTTTTTAATATATACAAAAACCGAATAAATATTAAATACACGCTAAAATGATGCAATACTCGTATATGTTCATATAACCGTATGCACAGGACAAGTTGACAAGGTCGAATGGCCTGTCGCTCCGGACGTCCCCCACTTACGCATATTGCATCCTGCACTTATTGCATCGCGTTTATTCTCTACGGGTACATATTTTTATTCGTTTTCATGTCCACACACCAATATTGCATTTAGTTTTGTTACGCTGACTCGGCGACGACTTTTGTACTTTTTACAATAGCCTTTCACGTATCTGGGACGCAAAATGTTTTATTTATATGAAATTTTCTGTATACAAACGAATAAAACGTACATTTTATAATACGGCTTAATATTATAAGAGGCTTGAGTAAACTTATTTCGTCGGCCAATAGCAATACTCTTAGAAATAATTAAACTTGATGAAACTTTGAAATTTCTAGTTATGCAAATTAAGTTAAGTGAAAAGCCATTAAGCTCAGGAAGTTTAGAGCAATATTTAATACGCCACTTTTATCATCCAAGTTTTAAGCGTGCAACGAACGGTTCAATATTTTATAGCTAAAGTTTGCTCGTATTAGGTGTTTGCGGTAAAGCGTCGGGTTTTTATCAATAAAATTAAATTTGGGGAAATTATGGTGTATACAAAGATCCGTACATAATGAATAACTTGGATTTACCTTTATTAGCAATGGCTTCTAAGTACTTACATTTTTTTTATAACAATAGATATAGATATTTTTATCAAAGTTAGACTCCGTTTAAATTTGCATCAAATTTTACTAATAGCCGTAACTTATTTTTAATAGTTTTAAGTATATTGGTAAAAATTAAGGCTAATCAGTATTTTCGACGAAAATAATAACCATTTTCTGACAGACACTATTAAGGTCACAAAACTTGGCAACAACAAACACCGATTTCTTATCATAAAACAAACACTGAAAAAGGAATATTTTTTACCTTCATAATAAAGTGAGACGATCAAAGGTTTATTTTAGCGTAGCAACAAAGATACACGTGGGGCGAGAAGTGGGACACCAGCAGTTGCAATAAAATATAATCATCGTGCGTCAAAAGGTCAGGGCCAACATGGACCATGTTATCATATAACCAATTGGTCTTATGCTCTATGTACCCTTTGCGAAAGCTATAAATACGATTAGGTACATTAGGTGTAAGGAGATTATAATAATTATCTGTGTAACTATTTTATATGGTTTATTAGCTTCTTTTAGTAATGGCAAGTACTTAATCTCTTACTTCTCCTGGTGACTTGCGTTCCCATCCTAAAAACAACTAGAATAGTTAACCAACGCGTGCCGAATTCTAATAAGGGAAGGAAAAAAGAAAGGAATTCAGAAAGCGATAGAAGAGTATACGAAAGAAAAAAATGATATCAAATGTTAAAATATTATATACTTAACGCAAACCTTTTAGTTCGATTTTAACCGACTTCAAAAAAGGAAGATGTTTGTCAATTCAACTGTATCGTATATCTATAATATATGCTATTTTTCATTATTTAAAACTAGCTTCGGCGGGAGTGTGGTCGCCAATCGCGAGGCGACTAATGGTATAAACATCATCTATACCTAACGACATCAACAACTGATTTATTTCCAATATCAAATACGAGGAAACTCTCAAAGGGCATAACTTTAAGCCTAACCGCCTACAGTTAACTATATCATAATTTGAACATGGGTACAATACATACTTGTAAAGTAACAAGAAGCCAAAAGTTTTGTTGGATATACTGTCTTGACAATTTTACTACCTACATAAAAAAAATAGGAAACCCGACCACAAAATAACTCACAAATTGAACTGACAGCCGATTTTTAAACATAGACTCGATCATACCTTATGTATACAGCCTTAATAATCAAATAATGTATTGATCTTGGTCTAGAAGATTAAGAAACAAACTAGAGTAAACAGAGTGCGAAAATCATTAGCTTCCTTTTAGCTTCGCCGCAGACAGATAAATAGAACTGCACTTACATCACTTCAGTTATGTAAGCACTATTACTAAACAGATTCTATTTAGAGACAACGGATAAAAAAGCTCATTAGTAAGTAACTATAAATGCGAAGGGTCAGTCTCAATTAACTTCCCCGTCCGGATAGAATGGGGCCGACTACTCTATTCGTACTCTACGCACGAAACAAATAATTAAGAATACACAATTGTATCTATGGTAATTAATGCTTAGGTATATAAGGTAATAGGTGTTTTCGAGCTCTGCTAAATATTTAACTAGCTATAAATTGCCGCTTTAAGGTCTGTCCTGATCCGGTGCTTTTTCAATATTTTTGGATGTAGGTTTTGGCACTTACCTAGCTTATTTATATGAAACAGGTTATGCAGCTACGAAAATTCTATTATGTTACAGCCATCACTCGAACACCCTGTATTTAGATAAAGAATTTAATTATATGGATATACACATAGTTTTTTTAATCTATTGCCACAATACTATAAAATAACTTAGTATTGATCAAAGATTTTTAATGTTGAATGTGTATTGTATATTGTAATGGATGGTAGGTGCTTATTAGAATGAGATACACAAAGATAAGGGTAATTCGTAAGACACTCAGTTAATCAAATTATTTTTTCTATTCATATAACTTACGAAAACTTCGGTAATTAATATATTTCATAGACGACGTGACTCTCCGGTGAGACCTTTTACTATGTACCTACCTGAGATCTATTCCTTATACATAATAAACTGTCTGCGAAATACATTATTTAGAAGTTTGTTATAAATTCAAACGAACAATTTTTTATTAGTCACTAAAACAATGGACTCAATTGTATTCGTATAATGATTTGCTTGATATTAAAATTATTGCTTCTTAAATCGTTTGATAGGCTCTATCAATCTACAAAACTCATCGTAACTCATTTAATACATTGATATAATATTTATGATTGATCATATATAATTTATTCACCGTCTCTTTTCCACACTTTACAACCGTGTCATAATATTCAATCTAGGAAGTCAAATAAATTCTAATAAAGTTGAGTTTAGCTTGAAAAAAATTTCCGGGTAACGAATATAAAGGTGAAATACGCCCGTAGAGTGCAAATCTATACAAATAGACTCATTTATCGCCATTCACACAACACTGGTGGCATCCCGAAGTGCTCGTAATGAAGACGGAAGACCACACTACCCAAGCTCTGCATTAATATCCGAGTGTACGATTCGTTCCCGCCAAATTGGTAACCCTTGCAACGGCCATGTTAAATTTTTAACTGTCAGACTAACTTCAGGCAATTTGTATTGTCAAATGCAAACAGACTTTATAAGTGTTACTCGTGCTGTTTAGTTCTATAAAGCTTAAGTGATTGTTAATTAATTAGATAAATGATTTGAAATTTAGATTTTACTTATCCACCTTTGATTAAAATGCACTGGGAAAATAATAAATGATTATATTTTATGGTCGCATATTTTTTATATGTGATTTTAATCCTTCCATTGCTACAAAAATAATTTAATACAATGGATTATTTATACGATTGATTTAAACTTCATGTGATTTGTATGTACATCCAATTTAAAACGTTCTTTAAAAACATATTTCGATAAAAATCTTTTATCTTTAAAACAATCAAAGCCAACAGCTTGTAACAAGGTGTTCTTTATAAAAATGAGTGATTCGAGAGGCGATAGACACCGCATTGCAGACTGCACCGCGATGCTCTGATGACCTACATCGCTCACAATGCCTCCCGCGACCACAATATCTCTCCAAATACCTAATACAAACGGGAATTCCGGCTGCTCATCTAAACCGAAATCCAATTACCTCTCTTTCGAATTGATGCATGTGATATTTTAAAGTGAAATAGGTACTGAAACTAATCAAACTTTTGAATTGCTCTCCAGTTAGCCAAACCATATTGTGTCACATTGTTTGCGGTTATATATTATATGTTATTAAAATGTCTTGTATCGACGAATTTAAGTCAAATTTAATTTAAAATCAATTATGTACTAGGTAATCGTATAGTAACCACCCATCAGAAATTAAAATTGATTTTTATAATACAGTAGAATTACGCAATGACATATAACTTCATTTAAGTGGCGAACAGAACTCTCCGCTACGCGCTACAGATACTACCACAGGCGTGGTGTGCGCGTAGCTGCCTGACGTGTTTGGCATCGTTGATCAATTCTTTACTTCATTGTTAAATAAAAATAAATTTATGAGGAAAGAATTAAAAATTTAGGTACACACCCCCCGCAATTCTTACATGTTGCTACCTGCTGAGAACTGAAGCTTTATTTATTTCAAAACAAACTAAGTATAAGTCAGTTTAATATTTTATTTTGCTGAATCGGTAAAGTAGTGTAGTGTAATCTATTTTTCATGTTTCATTTTCTTGGATACTTCCACGGACTCAGATGGCGGGAACAAAGTTTTACGGTTCAACATCAACGTTTCTGCTGAGCGTTGCGGCTTTCATTTCGTTAAGTGGTGAGTATTCGCGCTATAAATAATATAACGATCGAAATATAAACTTTTGTTATAAATGCCACCGTTTTGGTTTGTTTTTCGCTATTTCGCAACAAACATCGATTCAAAAACAAAGCTCTGGAAATTGGAGCAATCACCGTTTATTAACAATGTTTGTTTGTTGAAATTTTGTGCACGAGAATAAAATAAAGCCTTATCACTGTTTACTTTTATCATAATATATTGACTTAAAATATCTGTTTGGTAATTATTTCTTTTACTATTTTTTCTGTCTGTCTTATGTAATTTCATGTATTTATTATTAAATACATTTGAAAAATACCTACTATTTAAAGTGTCCTATTAAAAAATAAGGAATAGATGCCTACTTCTCTGAAAAACCTTTGTTCCGATATTAAAAATCATTTAGTCATGAAAAACAATTAATTAAACTAACAAAGTTTAGATTTGACTAGGTACCTCCACGTCAAAACACCAAAAAAATGCTCTGTACTTAAATAAATCAGAATATTCATGTGTATCATTTTTTTATAATTGTATTCCGTAAAACAATATTACATGACATGGATGGCCAAGGAAGAATTTATGTAACAAAATTTAGCACGACACCGAAAAAACAAATCTATGAACCGTATTTAAATTAGACATTATACTCAGGAACAAAAGCTATAATTAGTAAAAAAAAACTGAACAATTAATTTTATTTAGACATATGAAGGTTTTATAGTGTGTTATTGTGCTACATGTTCATGAAAAAATTCCCATTCCCACACGTATTATTTAAGATCGCAATACGAAGAGAAATAAAAAAAAACAAACCGACCTTTTTCCTATAAAACAGAGAAACACGTCTTTAAATATTCACACGTTTTCCTTTGACCATGGAAGACACTGACGCATTCCCATGGTAATATCAATTTTTAAACGCAAATGAAATGGAAATATTTCTTGTGGGTAAAGAAATCAATATTCCATATCGATCTCATTTATTAAAGTACCTAGTGAATGAGACCTTTTAATGACAAATACACCATTTACCTTTGTATGTGATAGATGTTCTATTTCAGTAATTTTATCGGTACATACACCTAATCATTACTTATTATATTGTATAGGTTATTTTATTTCATCTTTTATACTTGATGATTGACGTAAGTATACTCAACAAAAGCGCCTACATCTTGCTACTGTTTCATTTTTAATTATTATTCTTTTACATATTTGCTTAATATTTAACACTTGTCGTAGTCACAGTACATACATCGATTCGGTACTATTGAATAAAGGCGAGCAGAAATACGCTTCGATTTTTAACGAAACATTTACGCTGACAAAATTTTGGAGCTGTGTCAGTTTGTTTTTCTTTTATATGCAGTAACACAATTTTGGCTAGAATGTTAAATACAAATAAAAATAAAGGGTATTTTTGACAGGCATTTATTTTTTAACGTGCATAGATTTACCATGCACGTTAAAATTTTAAACGTAAAAATATTTCTACCTAACGTTTCGTAAACAGTTATATCAAAAACGTTTTAAGTAGCCAGAAGTGACGAAAGTTAAACATGTGATCTAACAAACTCATGAATCGTTTTTTCTTAATAAAAAATATGCTCAAATAGGAATGTGGAACATATTAGAAAAGTTTCTCGAAATGGTAAGGAACTAAAGCAATAAATCAAAAAACCGCTTTTCATAAATCACTTGAACCTACAAGCTCGTAGGTAAATATATTAGACATTAGTATTTCATATTATATAACATTATTTTTAACGAAAAAATATATTCTTAGAAGAAATATATATTAACTATTATTAAGTTTCTACTAGGAGTCGCGCAATGCTCAGTAAAATATTCAAAGGACAAAGTTCTGCCAACTTTAGGTGTCAAGTTGATCTTGGAATGGAATTTTATTCCTTTTGTCACTTACCTTAAATTCTTAAACGATTCTGTTGAGACGTTCCGTGTCAAAGTAAGAACGCGGGCCGAGGTTTACCTGGATTTTAAGTTCAAACAAGTTTTACACGTAACACGAATTGCAGCATTTATTTTACAAATATCAGAAATAATGTTTTAAACAAAAGCAAAAAATAAAAGACAGAATCTAAATTCGTACCAAACTTACAATATCTACATAAAGTCGATCAAACACTGTTATAATCTGTCCTTATTCGTAACCGTAGCACGCAAAGCTATTTTAGCCAAAAATATTCTATCATATTTACTACCCACGAAAGCTTCACGATAGCTTGACACAGGGGAAAACCTTGTAACGGTATGTAACGGTATTATGAGAGTAGGTAAGTAGATTAATCGTATATCTGTCAGTGTGGATTATACGCTCCCGACTGTTTCATACACATACATTACAATAATTTACCACGTTAATAAATAGGTATCTTATCCTTTTATGTTTCCCACTTTGTGTATTTTGTATGTAGATAGGTCGCCTTTTCTCATAATTAGAAATTGATTTAGGTGCAAATGGTATGGGAGATACAAATACACGATAAAGGAAATTTATGTCGATATATTTAAAAGTAAGTATCTTCAGACAAAAAAACACCAGCTTTCGCTAAACTTCTGTTATAAAAATATTGTATACCGACTATAAAAAATTACAAAAAAAAATCATGCACAATTACTATGTACGTTGATATACGTTTAAGGCAAGATTTAATTGCTGAAGAAGATTTAATTTCTAAGCAATAAGGTGCGAGCTTATTACTGTAATCTGAGCGCAAATTCAGACGTCGCAATTACATCTCGTAGTACCAAATAGCCAAAGCCTGGCATATCATAAATAATCTGTCTCTATACTTACCTAAATATTTACTTACGCGTTTATACCTAAATCCCCTTTATATACTTAGGTATATGTATGTACCTAATATTGGTATAATAGTGTTTTTACAAAAGAAAATTTGATTGTT
>JADANM010003353.1:4471905-4511122 GCA_026213755.1 Eurema hecabe
ATTACTAAATGTTGATTTATAGCAACGAAATAATTTGAATAGGACTTGGCTTCTATGAGATCTCAAAACTTTTTACGATGGGAAGACTGCATCAAGAGACTTGGCTTTTTTTTTACATTTAATGTTTTTCGTGGATTGTATTAGTCTAACATCTATATAAAATAAATAAAATATATGATGTTTTGCAATGTTTTCCAGGCAACGCAACAGCAAACGACGCTCGTCAATGCTACTGGTGCGGTCCACTGGCGGAACAAGTGCACCGCAGCCGGCGCGCTCCTCCCTGCGACGCTCCTAAGGCCCACATGACAACGTGCGACCCCGGCTTCTTGCACTGCGCCATCGTTGCTACAGCACCACGTAATTTACACAACAGTATCGTTATATTCTAAAAAAATGGTAGTTTGTGTAGAAAAGATAAAACGCTGTATGAACCTGCAATTAGCCAATACTATCTTTCCAAAATAATATAATATATTATTTTATCCTATATATTATATCCTATCGTAATAAAATTAAAAATGGTTCTCGTCGTTGCTATAGGGCGGTGCACCTTCACTGAGAAATATACCTCTGCGTCGTTGCAATATTTCTGCCAGCAACTACTAATTTACCTTACAATAAAAAGAACTTTACATACTTATCCCTATAACAGAACATAACATAAATTTTAATGATTTTGTATATTTTTAGCCTACACAGAATCCAGATACTGTGTTAAAATTTACCAAGACGAATGTTACTCAGATTATTGCAATTCAACTAAAACTTGGAAGATGACATGTCCGTGTAAAGGAGATCTTTGTAATGGACAAAATTCTGAACGAGATGAAAAAGCGTTTACGGAACTTATAGAAAAAACTCAAAAACCCATCAAAAAACGAACGAAAAAAAGCATAGACGAAGATCCTACCTCGTTAACGCCTACAGATTCGAATGAAAACAATATTTCTTATGTTTATACAAATTTGCCGACTATTGAAATAAAACACAATGAAGATAACACAAACGAATTATACGAAAAGGAATTCATAACTCACATAAAACTTGGAAGTACCGTTGACAAAAGCGATTTAACGCAATTAGAAAGAGAAGAATTCGTAACAATCAGTAATTTTATTGGTGATAATGGTAAATACAAAAGTACAATGGTTCACAATAATGACGACACAACAGTGAATGATATTGGACAGACTGATTCAACAATGCTTGAAACAACTCCATCAATGTTGGACACTACCATAAAAATAACCGACATAAATAAAAATAAGAAGCCTATATCTGATAATTTAGTAAAATCTAGTGAGAAGTTACCCACAGCCGAAGCACTACAAGAAAGCGCTAATTCAAACGTAGCGAATGAAAACCATCAAGAAATAACTACATTATCCGATGACATTGTTATAACTACGGAGAGTACTGAAACAACAACGGAAAATGCTACAAGCCGCAAAAATTCTGCTATACGGTTGAAAAGCCTACATTTAGGAACAGCCATACTATTTTATATTACGGTTAAACTTAATTTTTAAGATAATATATGTATACTTTTCTTGATTCTATAGATTTGTTGTCCATTATGATCTCACCTCTTCAATAAAAAGGCATTGTGTTGTGATATTAGCGTAGGTAAAATAAGGTAGACATTTCATTTCAAACACATTTTATGTTACAGCGAAAATAAAATATTACTGTGGTAAATAGAGTTTTAATTATTTGATAGTTTAATCAAACGTGAAGTCATAATGTTTAGGTAGGTTAATACTACCACTTGATTTGGTCTCTAAGCTCTGTGCGCCCTGTGCATACGATTCTTTAATATCTGATTTGAATGGAACTTTAGTTTTTGCAGTTTTAGGTACTGGGCCATAGTAGTCGTACGTAGGTGGCGGAGCAATTTCTGCGTGATTTGTATCAACTGTTCTTTTTTCAGGTCGCTTGCTTTCTTCTTCTTCATCACTCAATTCATTTTGTATCGGCGTTGGTTCTTGTGCCTTTACAAAGTTTTTATATTTCAAAACCTTAGGTTTTTTCGAGGTAAAATAAAGACCTTTACTTTCTATATTACTAATATCGCCAATATCAGGCGGTGGCGGTGTTAGAGGTCTAACTTCCGACCATGTTTTTTTAACTGGGTCGACTTTATGACCGTGACTATCAAACGTAAGTTTAGAATTATGTGACAAAGTGTTTGACGATGCGGGCGGAGCGAATTCTTCAACACGTTTCGATCTCTGTTGCTCTACATATTCTTCTTGGGTCATTTCTTTGAATTTCTTAAACTTATCTTCCACTCCCTCTTTGCCCATATCCCACTCGCGTATATAAGCATCGCGCTGCTTTTGCCTTTCTTTCTCACGTTCTTCTTTTATTTTCTTCTCTTCTTCCTTTGCTTTGCTTTCTGCCTCATTTTTCTTTTCATTTAAAAATTGTAGTAAACATTTTGTGAAATCGTTTTTCTTTTCTGTAATAAAGAAGTAAGACTGTATCAAACAAATAGTATAGAAAGGTCAAACACTTCGAATAAATAGCGAAATAAATATAACTGAGATTATTAGTTTTGCGGGACGCAAATTACGCAGTAAAAATATTTATATGTAGTAGAATATAGCTCAAGAACATAATTATTGATTTTTCTGTAGGCAAAATTTTTATCGTTAATATTACCATAATTTTCAATTCCCTATCGTATTCCAAACAAATTTCAAGTAATTTTAACACGAAATACTTGCCTTCAGGATCCTCAGGCGGCAAGCCAGCTCTCACCCTCTGCCTAGCCCGAGCTGCAGCCACTCTCGCTGCAACCAACTCATCACGTTTTTTCCTGATCTCCTCAGCTTCTTTCTGAGCCTTGAGTGTCTCTTCTCGCTGCCGCTTTAATTCCTCCATTTGTTTCTTACGTTCAGCTTCATCCGTACTAAAGGAAAAGTAGCCGACACCATGCATTCTTGCCTCTAAAAGTAAAAGTAGGTTGTTATTATTTTACTTATTTCATATACCCTGTAAGAAAATATTCTGGATAAAAATAGTCTGGATTTCGATTCCCAAGTCAGGAATGAAGTCTTGTGATGAATATAAAATTAAATTAATAATTTAATTTATAGATAACATTCTGAAACTATTAGTACGAGATCCGGCTGCAGGATTCGTGCGTTCGGCTTTTTGATGAAAACCGAATTTCTATGTATGCCTATCAAAATTTGGCCGCTTATATTTTTAATTAAAATATATTTTTATTTTAAATTATTTTAATTGATTTTTGGGAAAAAATATCGTTCACTTGTTTTTTTAAATAAAATAATGTCTACATCACAGCAAGTTATATGAAGATTCAAAAAAATTACGGTTGCCGTTGCGCACTTGGCAATCTCTGCGCAGCCTGCAAGTAAACAGGTATGATTTCGATACATTGATATGTTCACAGTGTTTATTTATTAATTATATATCAAATTAAAGCTTTTTTTTCTATTTCTTATCATTTTAGGGTAATTAAATCTACGTGCAAATAAGGGTAAATGGCTTTTAAAAGTTATAAATATTTAAGGTAGAGTGAAAGAGTGTTAGCGCGTAACATATAGTTGAGATGAGGACACCAGATGAGGATAGCGATTGCTGGCTGTACGACGGTTTTAAGCCTTCGCGTATTTGTCGAATGTTAAACCTTAAAAATATATTTTTTTTTATTTAAACCAGAAAAAATGTGTTGCTTACCATCAAACAAAACATCTTGATAGTGAATATCCTTGTCTTTAGCCAACAACTCTCTTTCTTTTTCTTCCCATTTTTGTCTCAGTGATTGTAGATAATCATTTGTTTTTTGTACTAGGAAAGGTTTTTCTGGCTTAGGTGGAGTCTGTAAACGTATAAAGAGCAAATTGTGTTTTAGATAAAAAATCTATTGAAGAAAATTAAACATGATAAGTGCTAAGAGTTTTGGGATCAAGTCACTTACTTTTATGGTTTTTCTTTGAATATATAAATACTATACTTGAATATATAATAAAGTAATTACAACTTTTGTAATATTTTTATGCCCAAATGGAATTATCTATAAGAATTAGAAATGGAACCATAGGCACAAAAGCCTATTTATATAATCTTCAACATCTTCAGTATCTGTTACTGTAGCAATACCGAGATGAAAAATTCCAATATACATTCTTAAAAACTTTCCATTTCCCCATTAATTGGCATAGATAAATAATATATAATTTTCCATTATGAGCTCAATGAAATCATTTTCAAGTAACTTAAATAATCTTACTTTTGCTTCATCTTCTTTATCCTTGTTACCAGAAATAGCCTTCATAAGTTCATAATCTCTTTTTTTATAAAGCTCTAGATCAGATTTATGGCATTTTCTTGTTCTACCCAAACAATCAGTGAATTCAACCCTATAAATAATTCTTTGAATTATTATTTGATCTAACACTAAACAATAAATACCAAAAATGTAAATCATTTTATTAAGATATCAAAATAAATTGTACAATGAGATCTAATTATTAAACATCTCAACAATGAAACACTTTACACATACCATTCATTTTCCTGTTCATTTAGGATATCTGGTTGAGAATCAACCTCTTTGTCATAAGAGTCTCTAGTAACTTTATTGTCAATAACATCAATTTTTTCCTGTAGCTTTTTCTCTTTAAAGTCTACCAAAAAGTTGCTGGCCAACTGTGAATTTCCAGCGCTATCTGCTAAGTGCTCATATAATTTTGCTTTTTTCTCTAGAGCAGCCCTAAAATTTAAAGTTGTGTATATCTAAATTGAATGTATAGTATGGAAACTACATTTTATGAAAGGAATTAAAAAGCCTTAATATTAAAAACAAATCTATTATTAATTGCACAAAATATGTTATCAAAAAGTTTAACATAGACTTGTATTTAAAAGTTACTTTATAAACTCTAAAATGTAATATACATTCAAAATATTACTTGGATTTTCGATGAACTTCAATTTCATCTGTATCAGTAGCTACCAGATTATCCTTTAGAGACTTCCTTTGGCTATCAGTTTTATTTCTTTCTGGAGGTTTTATTAGAGGCTTAAAATTCTTTACTTTATTTTGTGGAAGCTGCTTTTTCTCTTGAACTTCTTCCTGTTTCTTCAACAATTCCGCTTTTAAACTAAATAACTGAAAAACATTATCAAAATAAATTAAATGCTTTATAATATTTAAAAAATTATAATCTATTTAGGTATAAAACAAACCGTAGATTTGTTAAAAGTAAGCTTCTTGATGTTTTGTTCGTTCATTATTAAATTGTAATATAAACGTAATCCTTATATACATACATTACATTTATGTCTGTTATGTGATATGTCTGCTATATCAATAATAAAAATATCACAATATTACTAATTTATGTATGACAAATAACAAATTTATTGACAAATTGACAGTTACGAAAGTTAGTGTTACCTTGTTTTCCAATTATAGCACTAACGGGTATATTATGCGGAGTAATGCATTATTCCGTATAATGTGGAATAATGCTATAATTGAAAAACTAGGATTATTAACATATTTTTCGGAATGACATTGAGATTTTATATACCATTTCGCATATAATTACTAGTTCATACTTTATTTTAAAAAGATGCTATGCAAAGCTTTGTTGTTTCGCCAAAATTTTAACGACGTTAAGATTAAGCACTCTGGGAAAATGCAATGCCAAAATAGCGAATTTCTTTCACCCTAGCTGTAATAATCGTTATTGTCTGTATATATTATCACCATATTCTTATAATAATATAAATGTAAACATAACAACAAATGTAAAGAAACTATGAATTTACGGGTGTTTATTACTATTTAAGGAAAAAAAAAATCAATACAGAAACTGAAGTGAATTTAGTGAATAGAAGTAGATTACATCTCACAACTATACGTTAGGAACTATTTTTGGGGCTGCCCGGAAACAAAAGATATGTGTTTAATTTTATAGTCTGTAACTTGCCATTAAATGATTAAATAATCTGTACACCCAGTGACGTTTTTGCATCGCAGCGATCATGGCTAGTTTTTTTTGCTGAATTCATGGTCATTCTGACAACCTTTTCTTAAGTGGTGACGAGTTAAATCGCTATATTATTAAAAAAACAAAAGCGTAGCATCAATAAAACATAGTGGAAATTCTATGGCACAAAGAAATCTTATTCACGAGTAATTCGAGAATAATACTTTTCTCCATTAAAAAGTGATATAATTTTGTGAAATCAAAATGTCAACTCCTGCCAGACGACGTCTAATGAGAGATTTTAAACGGTATGTTTTATTAATACAATTGAACAATAAATAAATTAATAATATAAGGATCATATGTATGTTAAATCTGAAAATAAAATGTACTTTTGACGTGATCATCGATTTTTCTGTTTTGTTCTACTTATTCGTACAAGCAAGTCATTGATTTATCTATTAAAACTGTTTGTTTTTGTGTTTAATATAACGGTAAAAGTAAGAATGTAAAAATGAGTCATTTTCAACGAAGCCCATGAATCAAGATATTTGCGATATCAAACATATGAGATGAATCAACATGCAACAAAAGAATTGTGACCTCGTTTTTTATTTTATAAAATATTCCAAAGTTAACCCACCTAAATTAAATTAAACATTTTTGTACATTCCAGTCTTCAAGAAGATCCCCCAACAGGGGTATCAGGAGCACCTACTGATAACAATATAATGATTTGGAATGCAGTCATATTTGGACCACATGATACACCATTTGAAGATGGGACATTTAAGTTAACAATTGAATTTACAGAGGAATATCCAAACAAACCCCCAACAGTCCGTTTTGTTTCAAAAATGTTCCACCCAAATGTTTATGCTGATGGTGGAATATGCTTAGACATTTTGCAAAATAGGTGGAGTCCTACATATGATGTGTCAGCTATTTTAACTTCTATACAGGTAAGTCTTATACTTTTACTCACATAAATTATAAACATTTTTAAATATTAATTAATGATGTATTTTCTTTTCAGTCATTATTAAGTGACCCTAATCCCAATTCTCCTGCAAACTCAATGGCTGCTCAGCTTTACAAAGAGAATAGACGAGAATATGAAAAAAGGGTCAAAGCATGTGTAGAACAATCATTTATTGATTAACAAGGCATGTATGGGAGCTTGGCCCCCTATATCAAATAATAAAAAATGCTCTACAAAACATGGGCTGAAGTGTTAATCATTGGGACAAGTGTGTAAAATAACAATTACCATAATATTACCAAATGTACCATTACTGCCTTTAAAGCCTTGGCAGAAATAATAAATATTCTTAATTTTTTTGGTATAAGAGTTCCCATAAAATCTAAATGTTAGTAGGAATAAAATATTAGCATTATGTATTTCACTCTTTAATGGTTTATTCTCATTGTAGTATCATAGTTTTAAATACTGCAAGTATTTAACCATAATATAGGCAATATCTACAAAGAAAATTTGCAACTAAATCCATAAAGAAATCTCGAAATTGGCATTATTTTTTTATTCCAGTAATATCAATTAATACCCTTTATTTCACTACTATCATAAATATGTATTTTGTTACTCTCACTCATAAGATGTAAGTAAATTGTTGTTGGATTGCAATAAATGTAATTATATTAATTTCTCAAGTCTTGAATTTTTCTTTCAATTGTTTTACAACTGAACTGAGTACAAGTGTTTTATATTGTTTACATTTACTAAATACACTCTTACCTATTTATTGCCTGCATTTTATTATTTTACATTTGCATTATCTTATGCTTTCTACAATTTTAATAAGGCTCAAAGAAAAAATATGAAATCTAAAAAAGTGATGTGTATCACAGTAAACTTTACCATTTACCAACAAGAATACATTTTTATAAATATTTATTCATTTTAATAATTAAGTATTATTTTTAGACTTTGTTAACCTAAAAAGGCACAACATATTAAGACTAAAATTAATAATGAACTATTTCAAAACCCATTTCAGTTTAATACAAAATAAATATGATAAAAAGGATTTTGAAACTTCCTGAAATTATTATTAATAAATCAAGCACAACTAATAAACGCTTGTGCAATTTTACTAGAGCAATTTAAGCTTTACATTTTATACTTATTTAAGGGCACAAAAATATTCCTAAGAATGAAACTAGAAATATTTAGAAAAATATTTTATAAAAATATTTCCATAAGAAATATGTGTATTACTTCAATAAACAGTAATGCAAGTATTTTAAATATTAGAATATTTGCAAAGTACATCCTATATGTTATATATGAGTACAACATAAATATAATTAATACTTCAAATTAATCTTAACCTAATAAACCTGCTTTACCATTAGACCAATATTTAATAGTTTATGTATTATAATTCAAACAATTGTAATGAAAAACTACTATCATCTAGTTTTTAGATCCTCTTTTAATTTATATTGTAAAAGCTCCATACATACAGTTGCATCTTCTGCACTGTCATGGCCATCTACAGAATTTTGTATAATTTTCTTTAAATATTCTGAGGACAAATTCCTTAAAGCTCTTTTAAATGGAGGTCCCATTTTATGAGGGAACAAAACACTAGTGTCTATAACAGTGTCATGAATAAGTTTAAGTGCTTTAAAATCGGATTCTAAACTATGCCCTATCAATATTGTTTTACTATTAAACATTGTCAATAAAGTTGCTTGCACTTCAAGTAATGATGTTTTTACATTAGACATTTGTTCTTCAGTTATGCCTGAATACCTTGTGTTATAATCAATTATTGGATGCAGAGGTTTAATAAGGGTTTCATATATTACTTTACATGAAGAATTTATAACTGTAACTCTGGTCAAGTCTAAACCTTGAGTTGTATAACACATTTCACAATCTAAAGAGTATACACCATAATCATCCATTACTCTCTCTGGAGGAAGAGTTTTTACATAACCTTTTAAATTATCAAAATCAACATATTCATATACATGACTTTCAGCTATACAACACCCATCTGATGTTCCATCTTGACTACAACACTGATATTTAACCTCTCCTCTTACTCTGTATTTATTATTGGGATGGTATATACATTCTTCTTTGATGCTAGGAAAACCTTTTTTATTAACAGAATAATCTTTTTTACATCTGCAACAGGTCCTTAAAAGGCCTTTAGGTGGTTTTTGTTTATTTTGTCCAAATATTATAGCTCTACCTTTTTCACCACTACTATGAGGACGAGGAAAACCATTTTCCTTTAACTGATCTTCTGACAAAATCCATTTCTTAATATTGTTGTACAACTTTGCACCCATATATTGTTCTCTATCATCATATGTTTTCTTACTTCTACTTTCAATACTCCATGATCCAGCTGAACCCGATTTTTCCATACTTATATTGGGTAACTTTTGGAGTGTAGCACAATTAATTCCTGATTTTTTAATGCCATTACATTCCTGTATTTCTTTTTTTAATCGACTGATAGCTAGTACAGCAGAGTTTTTATAAATTGGGACAGTATTACACTTTTTACTACTAGCTAATTCCTCATGTTGCGCCCTAGCATATGCATCTGTAGCAGATAAATAAATCTTTAAACATTGGTCTATCATTAAATTCAAATATGTTGATCTAATGTTTGCAGGAATTTTAGATCCCAAAGGTTCTAAAACCCCAGGTCGATCAATGAATTTTTCATTGGGAATATGGGCAACTCTCTGTACACCTTTCTTAACAGTTTGTATTGATGTAAAACTTGTAGAAGGTGGTGTCTCTTGATGTGTATTTGAGGTGGATATAGTTTTCTTAGCTGTTAATAAGGTTGAAGCATAAGGTACATGTGCTATGCGAATTTTTGAAGAACTTGGAGTTGAAAATTGTGATGAGATTTCTGGTTTAGGTGTAGTAGTTACATTAGTTGAAATACTTTTATTTACTGATTCACCTTTTGTAGCATGATATTGTTTAACTTTGGCTAATCTTTCAGCCATAGCTTGTGCAGCATTTATTTTAAAATCTGGCTTTATGGGCACTTTGGGCAATACTTTAATATTTTTGTCTATAGTTCTTGATATTCTTTTCTTTGTAGGTATGTATTCCTCAGTTTCTGTGGGCAGCTCTTCTTTTATTATATCATTTTGGTTATTTACTTTAGGCTCCGGTACATATTCTTCAAAAATTCTCTTGCATTCCTCTGCAATTGTTTCTTCATCAGATTCAGTAATAGCTTCATTTTCCAATAATGATAAACCATCAGAATCATTATCTGAATGACCTTTAGAGACTGTTTTATCTTTCGTTTTCCTTACATTTTTACTTTCTTTAGACCTTTTGTGTGATTTGTGATGCTTATAATTTCTCTTTTTATCATCATCATCTTTGTGCTTTTTCCTATCTCTATCTCGTTCCTTAGAGGAACTACTTTTGGAATGTTCTGACTTTTTATCACATGATTTTGATTTTGTGTGTTCTTTAGAGGATTTGCTACTTGAATTCGACTTTCTTTCAGATCTACCATGTTTATCTTTTTTTTTATCGTTTTGAGAACTCTTGTGACTTGATTTATTTTCATTAGATTTTTTGTCTCTTGTATCTTTATGTCTAGATTTCTTTTCATCTAACTTTAATTTATCTTCTTTTTTAGTAATCGGTTTATCATCAACATTTTTCTCACATTTATTTTCTTTGCAGTCATTTAATTTGTCTTTACATTTTACATCTTCCTTGCTACTTTCTTCATCTAGAATTTGGCCTAATATATCAAATTCTGGGCCTAAATCGTCAAAGCCATTAAGATCATTTGATAATTTTTGTTTCTTACACTCTGGTTCTTCTTCGTCACTTGAAAAACAAGGAACTAGTGACTTTGGTGTTGGCTGATATTTCATAGAAGGCTTTTCATTATTTTTTGTGACATTCGTCGGTTTGTACTCTATTATTTTATTCTTTGATGTATATTTATCTGAAGGAACATAACTATTTTTATTTGATGTCTGTGATTCATTTGGTAAATATTCTTGTATTTTTACTTCAGTTCCTGGCAAATATTTTTCATTTGATTCTACTGTTCCTTTAGGAGTGTAAGGATCAAGTTGAGGTGTTTCAGAACCTGGAGTATATTTGGCATTTGGAGCAACATATAACTTAAAGCCATTGGTATCAATTGGTCTCTTAATTTGCAAAGTAGCCGGTTTCCTTGGAGTATATGGCACAGGTATATGTCTGCGTTTCTTATCAGTAGTATCTTCGACTTCAGTTTCAATATTAAATTTATTTAACTCTGATATCGGTGTCGGACTATATGTAACTTTACCGGGAATTTGCTGCAAATTATCTTGAGTTTCATCTATCCCTTTAGAGTTTATAGATAATGCAGTAGACTCATTTTGTCGTAAAACTTTTTGAACTGCAGCTGAAACTAATTTTTGTAGTATTTCTCCACTCTCAATGCCGTCACCATTTACACTTTGTGGATCTTTTTTAACATGACGAAAATGACAATACGGTCGTTCACAAAGGCCGGTGTCATAAAATGGACAATTTATGCCTTTAAAATAACCAGTCGAAGGAAGCATATTAACTTACAATATCAACAATAAATCCATTACAATAATCGGCTGAATAATTCTTAGAATAGCAAATGTCATTGACTCAAGTCAACTGAAGTAAACTGTGCAGGTTCAAAAACGTCAAACATTGGCAGATAAAAAATATATGTTATAATGGGGATGTCAATGATCAGTCGAAATGGTATACTCATATCATTAAGCATTTTCATATAGCAATAGAGCGCTTTATACGGCATAATCCCTAACTTTAAATGTTTTAACTGCATTTTCCTTTATTCGTATATCGAGCACTCTCAAAAGTATTAAGTAATACTTTCGCTTGATGCGTGCTATAACACGTTCAGTGACAGAAAATTAACAATGTTTTTCTATAATTTGACATTGATCGAAATGTCGCACTATACCCTTTAATTGGAAAGGGCTTGTGTTTTTATAGTCAAATATACTCTTTGGTATCTTTACCGCATTCGCATATGCAGTAGCAAAAAATATACGACCTTGAATAAAAAACCGATATTGAATATGTAAATAAATTAATAAGGTATGTTAAAACTTAGGAGGAATAAGATCGTATGAAGTTTAAAGTCCGTAAAAACCATGCTACTAAAATACAAATTAAGTAAAAGGTTATTTGTTGATTATGAAATGGGCACTAAATCATGTCATGGTTATGCAGTTTCACAACTTGTGTCGCAGTTACTGAGAGTAAGGCCTATAGGTGTTGGCTATATCTGAAGAATAACTCAACAATGAGATTCCACTAGTGTGTTTGTAATGTGTTAATATGGAATTGATTATCATATTTCTAAATTATATTCCATCTTCCTTTCAGAACTTATCAAAAGCAGTATCAGACACAATTGATAAACTAGTGAGTGTACTTGAATATTTGTATCCTGATTTTGGTGTATAAACTTAAGACATTCCTTCAACATGATAGAAGAAGTGGTGAAAGACTATGCTTCATACTTCAAGTTAGATTTAGCAAATAATTTTCAAATAGTACAGGAGGTAATTGACAACATGATAACAAGACTTGAAGAGTTAACCAGTGTGTTACAAATGATAAAAATGAAAAACAATGATTGTACTTCTACTGTTACAAATGATGTTAGTAAATATAGAAATGAAATTACTATTTTAACAAAAAAGATTTTCACTTTAAGTGAAGTTATATGTAAACTGCAAAGCAATGTTGAAATATTGGAAAGAAAAGTTGAAAAAGCAGAATGTGACTTTGGTATAAATAATGACAATAAATTTAAAAGTTTATTCAGACCATTTCTTAAAAGGAAAGATCTAAAATCACCTGAAACACAATCTTTGGATGTTGATAGTTTAAAAATTTCTAGTATAACCGACTATTTTGAATCAACCAATAGATAACACTAATTAAATCAATAAAAATCTTCTATTTTTGGATAATTTTATTAAAAATAAACTGGTTCAAACTAACTTTTGTTTTTCCATGTCCCTAGCTATTGAGTTCCTGTAGATCCAAATCCACCATCACCTCTATTTGTATCTGACAAATTGGATACTTCCTCTAGTTTTGGGTAGAAAATCCTTTCACAAATAAGTTGGGCTATTCTATCACCTTTGTTTACTATAAAATCTTGATCAGAATGATTAAATAAAACAACACCAATATTTCCACGGTAGTCTTCATCTATCACTCCAGCTGTAAAACCATAAAAAAACTTATTCCTCTATTTAAATAGTTTTGGGCTTAATTTTTATTCTAATAAAGATATGTACTTAGTAAACTTTAAAAACTAAACACCCTAAAACATTTTGAAATACCTATTAATTATAATATATTTGTCTATTGGAATCAGCTTAAAAATAACTTTGGCTCTATAAATATAGATAAATTATTGTTAAAAATTTGCTAAGAAATATGCAGCCTGCACTGAGATCCAAAAAAGCAAAATATTAACAATTATCAATGAAATAAAACAGCCAAGTACAAGTTGGGTTGGAAAGGGTTCTATATCATTATAGGTATAATACAGTTCTATAGAATTTTATTAATTGTTAAATATAATTTATATGGAAGGATGGATAGAAAATTAGTAATAAGGTTAGGGTTTTTACACATAGGATAAAATTAACCTTAATAATAATAATATAAATAGACATATTTAACCCATACAAATCAACCAATCCAATAAAAAAAATAGAAGAGATAAATGATAAAACCAACAAGAAAAAAAGAGTTAATTTGGTCAGTTGGGTGTGAATGCACCCGCAACCAATCACCTAAATATAGGTAAGACATCCTAATTAGGATGTTTTTGTGTCATCATCATCAAAATTTTGCCCTTATAATATATCTACTTAATATATCATTGGCTATTTCACTTTAAAAATTATTGTTATAAATAATTAATATTTACACCATGCCGATCATGTTTTAACATTTTTTTTTAATTGTAAAACAGAAATTCTGTTCTTCATACTTTGTATGTAAATCGATTTGATAAAGTAACTTACTATTATTTGTAAAATAAACAACTCATTTCTATGATAATATAAACCAATACTTATTTAAGAGTAAGTAATTAAATGTCTAATATTTTTTTAATTACATGTTCTATTCCTCATTCACCATTTAGTTGTCTTGTTTTAAATTGTATTTTTTCTTATGAAGATCGAAAAGTCCATTTAGATTGGGTTTAGAATAAACACATTGAAAATCTATGTTATAAAATGATACAAAGTATAACTATATATCAGAATATTAATTAAGTAAATATACAGAGTACTAACCTCCAACATCAATGAAATTTTTAACTGCTAATCCGGAGCGTGGGGCAACTCTTCCATAACATTCTGATGGCAGTTCTATTTGCAAGTCTGTTTTAACTAATTCTTTGCCTTTGGCAGGAACAACATAATTGTAGGCACTATAAATTAAAGCGGATTCATATATTGATATAAAGAAATGTAATACTTAGTGACAGTATTAAAAGAAATAAAATTGACTACTAAATAAAATAGTACCTTTTTAAATCATAACCTGCTGCTTTGTCTGAGCCTCTAACGGGAGCATAGGCATTTTCAGTAAGGCGAGTGAATTTCAGAGTTACTTCAGCTTGAGGCGGCATTTTTCCCAAAAACAGGTGAATTATATATTTTTTTAAAATTTTTGGTTGACAAAAGAGACGAGTAAACCAAACTTCGGTAAAGTTAACGAAAGCGTTCAGTTTAGTATTTTGAAGATTAAGTGAAGGTAATCAAAAGTATGTATTTGTATATACACAATCAACAAATAAAATAAAAAAAGACAGTGGTCACTTAGAAATTCGGTAATGTTGAAGCATCAAGATTCAAGAATCAAACTCGCAGTTCAAACTTCAATCGGGCAATGGCGCGAAATGTGACAAATGTCAAAAGTCCTATAAGCTATAGACAATGTTGCGTCATAGATTCCGACCTCTATTCATGCATTAGAGGTCAGTAGTTTGAATAAAATATGTTCCCTGTTTTTACAATCATTATATTGCAGGTGAAAATGTATCGAAACATACATCATTAATATTATAACTTCAACTATTATAAATGATAATTAAATTAATTGATATGTAAAAACATCCTAAATACCTTTAGTCCTACCTAATTACCTTTAGTGATTAGTCTGCTTTATGCATCCCCACGACTTATACGTTTCTAGAAAAGCTAAAAACGTCATTTTGTGTATCTAGAATGTGCACTGATAGCACCAAAATATTATTACAACATATTATAATATAAAATATAATACATATACCAACAAGTCTATTTAAAATGATAGCATTGCAAACAAAATTTACATTTTTATCTAACTGTTTCTAAGGTATTATTATTTACGTATGCTTTTTCCTATTATGGCCATACGTAGTCTACTATTTTTTTTAGACTAATAGAATAATATATTAGCCTAAGTAGGTATTTATCTTATTTTCCGAAAAAAAATGAAAATTACTATAATACAACACGAGCTACGTTATCACTTTGATTTCGTATGTGCTTTTCAACTTTGCATACAGTAGGTATAATAATAATAATTTATTACTACAAAAAAATGTTTTTGCATATTATAATATTAATTGGAAATTAAGGATTTATTTATTCGTATACTTTATGACAGATATAAACGATATCGTGTAAGTATATAAAATGTACGTATAAACGTGTATATGTCACCGTTAATAGCAAGAACAGCAAATTTATAATTTTCCTAGGAAATTTATAAAAATTCGTGAGATTCTATACGAGAGATAAATTGTATTATTTTACGACCAAATTTTTGCAAATTTATAAACTTATCGATATCACGCGTAAACTAATAAGTAGGTTACGAATAACCAAATGCTATGTGCGTTCTGATTGGTTGAATAACTGTCAACATCAACCAATCAAAGAGCAGTGTTTTATTTTCCGTATTTTAAAAAAGTGTTAAATTAAAAGCTCTACTGTTATTGGTCGAACCATTTAAAACCTTACGAATGGATATTCGTCAGTTGATAAATTTACCACGAGACGTCGACTATTGATAAATTTGCGAAAATATGGTCGTAAAATAATATATTTTTATCTCCTTTTTGCGCTATACATTTCAAAAAATAAAACACTCTCAAAATAACATTTCAATAAAAAAAAACTTTTACTACTCACTCTAATAAATCATTGCATCGCTTAAGTAAATGGAGGTAGTATAAGCAATCAAATGCGCAATGGATAATATTTCATAGAACCTATAATATTTCATTAGCTGGGTTACATCCGTGTGAAATCCCTTATTTTGGTACATACATGCTAGGGACGGAGACGAATTCGAAAATACTTAACATTAGTACAGCCGTTGTATTTAGTAAACCAAGACAAGCACTACTCATCTAGAGTAGTTGTAGATTTGTAGATTTATTTCTCAATAAGCCTAGCCTAATAATAATTGTTTAAAATTATTTTTGAAATAACGAACTCGCATACAAACTTTTTTATCCCACGATCAAATTATATTTCCGGCTCCCGTATTTACCCATAATCTTTATTCCTTCTGGTCGAGCCGTGATGTTTTATAGGCTAACTAGCCGCGCCTCGCAGTTTTACTGTTGTAATAACAAAAAATCGCATGAACATTGGTTGAGTAGTGTTAAAGATTTAAACATACACAGGGACAGACAGAAAAAATCGTCATTGTTTTATACTACGTAATAATAAAACCTTCCCCGATAAATGGCTTTATGAACATAAACACATTTTTTTCATTGGAACCAGTCGATAGTTACTGAGAGAAGCGCGTTCAAACAAACAAAGAACTAAAGTCTTATAATATAAGTATATTATTAGATATTCTAAATAGTTGTTTCAGAAATTGAATTGTTTTATAACACTATTATTATATGTTATATAGTATATTAACACTATTAAATGGGTAATATGTTTATTTAATAATTTATCTCATATTTAGTAATTTTCGCGAATGTGATCATAGGTATTAGGTATACGTACTTAATTTTCTTTTTTACTACATTGACTCACAAGTCAATGGGCAAAGGCAAAGGTCGTCTCGAAAGATAAATATTGATAAATGATAAGTAAGTCCATGAGACTCAAACACATGATATTCATTTTATTAAAAGTGAAGTATTTATAGATTTTTTTTCCATTCAAACTTAATTATTTCAGATTACATATTGATGTAGATTATTATCTAACTAAAACAAACATTTATTACATATCGTTATTACTTCTCACAATGTAATATTATTACTACTTATTAGTATAATATATACTTTCTCATCTTTATGTAATAATTTATGTGGTAAAAAAAAATTTATGTCGTTAAATTAAAAGCAACTCTTTTAAAAATATTCTAACACATATAAAAACAAATATGCACAATTCACAAATCACAATATCCGGTGAAGTTAGGTATGAGTCATAATTTTTTTTATTTCCATCTAGGTTGCAACCCAAATAATACAAAAAACTTCTACCTGCTGTGCCTTACATTTCGGTACAATACGGATAGTAAGCCGTTGATCTACAGCGATTATCCTGATTTTAAGCCAGCCTCAGAGAAAAATGTCCTCAGCCCAAGGGGGTCGCGTCGATCAATATTTTGTCAAATGGTATACAGAAGTTAGCGTCATATTTACATACCGCTCAAATTTGAAACACGAAATAATAGCGCTGCAAACTTTTGGTTTGGTTGGTGGTTTGGCTTCCTATCATTATAAAATATATAGTGGGATACAAAAAAGATGTGTGTATTATTGTGATTCATTCGGGTGAGCCCCCTGAAGGGGAGTTTGTCCATTTTTATATTTACACCGTGTCCCTCGCGGCATGCGCGGCGCGTCTTCGGCAGTCTCGTTACAACAGTTTCACGCACGTACACTAGTGCAATCAAGTGATGTAAATATTAAACTTACAACAATATTTACTAGTGAATTCCTGTTTTCATAACAGAAATAGTGAAGTGAAGTAAATTAGTTTTGATGTGTTATATTAAGTTGTGAAGTTTATGTGAGAAATTGTTGTATTCACGAATTGTTTGACTTCGATCGGAGTCGACTAAGCTCGAGGACATGCCATCCGTCCTAAATGTATTTCAGGAAACGTTTCAGTAAGGAACTTTTCGTTCCCATAACTCACGCTAGAGGTCAGTATTAAATTGAATAATAGAGTTACTTACATTGTTTTTAAATTGTTTTAGTCATTTATTTTATATACTACATAGAATTATATATGCAAAGCAAATACCAACGATTGATCTTCCCTTTTACATCCCTTCTCCGTCCTTTACGCATGATCGACCGGTAAAGTTTAGGGGTTCATTGTGAGTAGGGTGCGATTTGTGACTGTGAGTCCTATACGCATTCTTATGTAGTTTAACCCACCTTCGTATTTTATGTCAAGTTGATGAAATGGTATTTATTAACTCATAAATCTTAACACTTAATAAAACAAATTACGCGGATTACAATGATAATACGACGTATTACAATTCTAAAAAAAGTTTCTTTTTTCTTCTATTTATTTTGAAAATTTAGTTAAATACGAGGATATAAAATTACACGATAAATGATTATATAATTTTAATAAATCCTTCCTGTATATGTATATTTTTATGTAGTTATTAACATTATTTTTACTTTCGTTAAAATGATAACATCCTAGAGTTTTAAAACTGCAAATTTTCGTTACGACACATTATCGTGTCACAACTTAGAAATTAAAATAAAATTTAATTGCAAATACAAATCGATCTCAGCTAATAATAACAGTTCTGTTTTTTGGTAAATTTTATGTAGAGTCAAAGATAATATTGGAAATTAGAATATTATCAAATATCTAGTATTAACTTTATGTCAAAAAAGAACCAATAATAGAGCAATCGCGCAGGAGATGAACACTTAATTGACAAAATTTAGCTACGAAAAAAAAACTAGTGCGTCTATGCAGATAGATACCATATAGAGCAAGACATAGCGAACGACATCGGACATGTTTGTTTTCATACCGGTCCGAATTAACGTCGCGATTGGTTCAAAATCCATAACTGGCCTCCGAGAGCCAGGTGTCGTTCACACCGCGGCCTCGCGCGCCTCGTCTCGTAACTCGTTAATCACTCGTGTTCGCTATTGTTATAGCGCGTCGTACAGCCATCTTTGTCAAATTACGGGCGATTCATTTCATTAAATTTGGTTTGGTATAACAAATGGAACGAAACATTGATAGTGTTACCGACGCGACGCGTAGTGGTTTCGAGCACATTAAAACATTCTCTTTTGTTTTATCGCCGACAACGCTTTGTTGAATGGAAGCGTTACGTTTACGGCGTTAACGATCAGTCGACCATTAAAATGATGGATGATGTCGTCTTTTGCAAAAACTGTGTGAAGTGATCTATTTACTTAATAATGTAAACGGTGTTATTAGTGTTTATGTTTGGGCGTTCGTGTGATCAAAACTGCGTCTTAATCGTCGTACACATTGCATAAATGACTGGAATGGCGTTGCGGAGCGCGCGGGCCGGAGCATGCGCGCCAGTTTCCTTGCTATCGCTGGGAACGCACTGAAATGTCCTTCGTTTATGTGCATACCAAAATGGGAAGGTCCAGGTTCCCCGGGAAACCATTAAAGTTTCATAATAGAAAGCGAATAAGTGTGTTGTCGGGCACTGTTTACCACGAAAATGCTGCAAATAACCATGCAGCCAGCCGCAGCTCGGCTACCAATGACTTTTCTGGGGAGAAAGAGGTACAACGCATTAGACTTTTTTGCTATATCTAGACCATTAAACTATTAACAGTTGCTTACAATTAAGTGAAAATATTGTTTACGTAATGACTCTATCCACAAATGTAGCGCCAATCACAATGTATCAATAATTGACGACCATGTTTTGACATTCACGTAGGAAATCTTTTTGTGTATGATTTTAATGAAATCTCACATAAAAACCCTGATGTAACATAAAAGACACAATAATTTTGTCTAAATCAAAATAAATATAAAAATAAATGTTTAGGATATATAACCTCACTTTGTTTGGGTGATGACAAATAGCAATTGCAAGGACATGAGAGCTGAATAATCTTTATTATTTAGCTATAATGTCCTTGCTGCTAAATGTTTATTTATGCCTTGCTTAATATTTATTCTCTTGAGGCCAGTTCGATAAAAATTTATAATCATTTATAATATTGGATCATGATTGACAAAAGATCTAAGAAAATACTAACAAAAATGAACCTAAACATTTAATTATCTTATTAATGCCAATTTATGCCATATTATAATGTACCTACCCTACATTATAATATAGAGTCCTATTGAGGTAAGATATTAACACCAAATATTCCACAAACAATGGCCTCAAGGTGTCTTAACATTGTAACATAATGCAATGTTTTGTTTATTATACTCCTATGAATGTATTAAATATGTTTATAAAATAAATTATGGACTTATTTTTATAAGTAGTTACCTATTTTTTATTATAAATATGTAGAGTTTTAACCATTACCTATATTATAATTTTGTTTTAGGAACATGCATTTGTAATATTTATCGTTCACATTTTAAAGTGAGATTAGTTAACCTTAATCAATTTAAAAGTTTGTACATGCATAAAGTTATTATAATTATTTATAATAACTTTATTTGTTTTTCATTTATCCTAATTACTGGATCAATTGAATTAATATTTGCCAGTGGTAATAGTATCTTGAAAAAAGTCTATACTAAGTTTTTCAATAATACAATATTATAGTTTTTTTTCGAAATAATACAAATATTGAACTTCATAATATATAAATTATTTTTATGCATCTCAATGTGGATTATTATAAAATTATAGAAGAAGTTACTTAAAAAATCTTTTTACATTTAATTGTAAATTGTTGTTGTGATTCCAATGATATAATATAAAATAAGTATGCATTTTAAATATGCTTCTAAAACATAAACTTGTGTTTAATTTGATCAAGAATATCAAGCTTGATTGAATTGGATATATCTTGTGTTTTAGTAATGCAAAATAAGTGTATTCGTATAAGATCTCATTTTAACATTAATTATTTAAATTAATTTTACAGGAAGAAGAAAAGAAGGAGAATAATAATGACAAAGAAGCAAGCTCAGACATTATTGAGGGTAAAGAAAGTGAAGTGAATGAAAATCAAGAAATACAAGATAATAACAGTGACCCATCTAAATCTCCCGTGCGAACAAGATCACAAAATAAAATGGATTCTCAAAAAAGTGAAAAAATTAAACCAGTGAAAAAAACAGTGACTTTTGGCACAGTTGAAAGCTGTGAAGATATTTTCCTACCCTTAAAAAAGATTCCTATTAAACATCATGCACCTCTTGTATCTATTATTAAAAAGAAATCTGCACTCAAGCAATCAGAGCATTCATTTAACAACAGCATTTTAAAACCAGCTAAGTTAACTGATTTAAGCTCAAAATCTTCATCTGAATATCAAGAGGGTTATTTAAAGAAGAACTTAAATCCACTTTCAAAGGCTACCAATAAATTTTCTCAATTTGGTGACAGTAGATGTATTTCACCTCCTCCAAGAATTAATTCTCCTATTGAAAAAGAAAGTATAGGGTCAGTTAAATTTTTACCAGTAAGAAGTAGTCATTCATCAAGAGTGATTAAACCAAATAAAAAATTCATTGATGGAGAGGAGCAACTTGCAGTTTCCAGTAGCATAACTACTGGTAAAGTTCTTAAAAAACCTAAATTAAAAAGACTTGTTTTTAACAACTTGCATGATGATGAAGATTCTACTCATGAGGAAGACACAGAAAGTCTTTTTAAGGATAATACAGCTAATCCATTTTCTGGACTCAATACAAGTTCTAGAAAAGTTACACAAGATTTGTTTTCATATGATAAAGAATCAGACTTTCCTCAGGATGAGAACTCTAATATAGATGAAAAACTGAAGTCTTCAGAATCTAATAAAGAAGAAAGAACAGGACACACAATGAGAAAATCAATGGATATATCAGATGCTAGTAGTTCAAGTAACTCTAGTAGTGGATCAGAATCTGAGGAGAGTTGGGAAAGTGAGAGTCCAAGGAATAGTGGTGATGAAGAGGAGAAGCAGCCACTTGTTAGCCCTGAAAAAGAAAAATCCTCTGCTTCACAATTGCTTAGTGGGAAAGTAATCATCAGAGAAGCAAGATTACAACTTGCCACAACACCACCTGCTTCTGGACTTGATGGACCCTTTTCAGCACTGACTGCATCATCTTGTTAGTATTAATATTCCAGTATTTATTAATATATTTGTAATATCATCCTAATCTTCATTATTAAAGATAAACAAGTTCATATAGCTTACTAAATTCATTATATTTGCCATTCTAATACAAATTACTAATATTTTCATATCATTAATATTTTTTGTTTATTTTGTCAGCAAATAATCCACCTACAACAGTTACCTGTGGAGTTTGTGGCGCAGTACGATTTTACAAATTTGTCAAGCAAGCTAGAAAGTTTGGTATATATTCATGCGAGTCATGTCGAAAATTTGTATCCAAATTACTAAAGAAAGATCGAATGGCTTTACGAACATCTCCCCTTGTCCTACACTGTGTAAGAGGCGAAGGTAATTTTTTACATTTTATATTCAATAATGTACATGTATTTTATTAAGAAAATAATTAACTTTTGTTTTTTCAGGTAATTGTCAAGTTCCACCAATTGTGCGTTCGCAACAATGGAAATTATTTAAATGCTCTAACAAGGCGAGATGTCCAGCTTGTTGGTTAAAATTGTGCCTAAAAGCTTTTCAAGTACCATCAGATAAAAAAGCAGTACTTTTGTCTATGTTGCCATCTTATATGAAAACTGGAACCAAAACAAATGGCCCATTATCACAATTAAAAATGGGTTCCAGCAATACAACCACTCCAGTCTTCACTGCTTTATCTACAACTGACACTGAGAATAATATCTTCTCATTAAAATCGTCCAAGAAAAATGAAGGACTTGAGGTATGTATAAAGAATATATTATGTAAGTTAAAAAAATATTGAGATCACAACTCAATAATTTTTTTTTGTTACAGGAGAACAATCAGAAACCATCAAAGGAGAGACATGAAGATAAAGAAAAAGATCCTGATAGTAATAGAAAACGTCGTTTGGCTAAAATCAAAGTTCGAAAGAAAGAAAAAAATGATACTAAACAGATAGAAGATCCAAAACGCCAGAAAATGGAGTTGAAAGGCCCCCGTGTCAAACATGTTTGTAGAAGTGCTTCCATTGTCTTGGGCCAGCCTATAGCAACATTCCCTATTCAAGAAGAAAGGGACAAACAAGAGAAGTTACAGCAATCTGATGATGATATACCTATGTCTATAACAGAAAAGGATAGAGTTACACCAGATTTATCCAGCTGTGAATCTGAGGATGCTGACAACAAATCTCAAATAGTACCCGAGCCCTCAGCTAAAAATAGTGATCCAGAAGTACCAATTGAACCTAAGAAGAGAAAGATTGAAGTTCCAGTTAATACAAAACCAACTAAATTGGAATCTAGCGAGGACGAAACAGCTCTTGACGTTGTTCCTAAGAAAACCGTTAAACCATTGACCAACATCACAAATGTATGTTATAGTAGACAGTGTTAATTCATTATTTCTATGAAAGTACATATTTATATTGTTTTTTTCTATTTTTAGATTCGAGGTAGATCCCAAAAATGTGGGCAAAATAGACCTGAACTAATTTGCGTAGATTTTTGGGAGAGTTATGATCCAGATGAAGTGTGTAACTCTGGATTTGGCTTAATTGGTACAGCACCCTTCACTGTTGCAAAATTATGCTTTTTGTGCGGAAGTGCTGGAAAAGAAAAGGTAATTACAATTAATGTTTTGAACTTACGTAACTTTATTTTAAGGGATAGTATTTTGGTGCTAAAGTAGTTTTTAGAGGTATATAGGTGTATATCTAGATTTTAGGTGAACCGTTAAAAATTACCCTCTTTTAAGCCATACGGGTGCAAAGTTTTCACCGATATAAATGAATTAAGTCTAAACACAAGGTAGCTATTGTATACCGTTGAGGAGTTCTTTACGCTCTCCTACGTCTTCAGCATCAGAGTCACAACCCATCTAAATGTAAAGTCCTTATCGATACAAAGTAATCAAGCTCAAACACAAGGTATGTACCGTAAATCGTTGAGTATTTCCCTGGATTCCACCTTGGCTCTATCATTAGACTTACTCCAGACTATTAAAATTAAGTTTACCTAAGATACACGCACGATAAACGCACTAGTCGCCCATACAATTTTTGAAATATCCCTGATATCCTTATAATCCTATCATTAGAAGTGACCTCTATCCGACAAAAAAGAAAAAAATTGAAATCCGTCTATAATTGACGAAAATATCGGTGAAAATACAGAAAAAAATAAATATTATACATACATGCTAATTGAGAACCTCCTTTTTTTTGAAGTTGGTTAATAAATGTACTTTTTAGAAGTAATGTTGTACGAAATTGATTATTTGTTCTTCAATTAATAATTATTAGAGTAATGTGAAAATTGTATAAAACCGTTTTGAATGGAGGTCGAATATTTACTGCGCAGTAGAATAAAAAAGTGTAATGTTTTGATGATAATTTTGAATTTGTTTGGTGTATCATAGTTTGTTGGCCAAATAGTTCAATTGCAGTAGAATAATTTGATGGGGTTAAAAGTAATATTTTAGAGATGTATACATAGGTGTACATTTAGATTTTTGGTGAACAGTTTAAAATTATCCTATTTTAAGTTGTAATAGATCTAGTGTATGTACAACTATTGCAGCTATTTTTGTTGCAAGTAAATAAAATATTTATTAATATAAGAAAATACAATGGTTTAAAGATGTTGGTCTGCTCGAGCTGCTGTGAGTGGTACCATAGCTGGTGCGCGGAGGATGCAGGAGGGGGTGGCGGCTGGACGTGTGCGCGGTGCGTGTGGTGCGCAGCGTGTGCGCGACCGGCGGCGAGGTTGCGATGCCGCTCCTGTGCCAAACACTACCATGCCGCTTGCCTGCCTGCCGCTCCGCCCGACCATCGTAGTGATTGGCCACAGGTAGATAAAAAATTAAAGCCATGCATACATACGTTAATTTTTATTATTAATGCATTTTACTTTTGGTGTCTTAAATACACTAAGTATATGCACTTTAATACAAGCCAAAATGTATTTATAACAGTTTCATTCTTTTTCTTTAAGATATGCAGTGCTTGCTTGAAATGCAAGAGTTGTGACAGCAGTCGGGTTAATAAATTTGTTGGAAGTTTACCGTTCTGCCGACCATGCTTTAAGCTGCGACAGAAAGGCAATTACTGTCCCTTGTGCCAAGCATGTTATAGGGATAATGATTTTGACAGCAAGGTAATTAAATATTAAATATAATTTATGTACATATGTAGAGGCGAGCTGTTTTCTGAAACTTGACGACCGATATTATATATAAACGAAACTTGACGACCAATATTTTTTGTGTTTGAATTCATATAATTAATTATTTAATTAATTGTTAAATAATATTTTTTGATTTTGATTTCATATTAATTTTGCAGATGATGGAGTGTGGTTGGTGTGCACGATGGGTACATGCAAGCTGTGAGGGCCTTTCTGGAGAAGGATATCAACTATTATCGGCATTACCTCCATCTATTGAATATATATGCTGTAAATGCATGCCTAATGATCCTCCATGGCGAAAAATGCTAACAGAACATCTTAAAACAAGATTATTACATCTTTTAAAACTCCTTGCCAAGAACAAGAAAGCTTGTGCACTCTTAAAACTAACTCCTCATAAAAATACACCAGTACCAAGTAAGCCATATCGTCTGACATCGCCGCAGGCAATAAGAAAGCTCCATTTTGATGCAGGCGATGAAACAATGAAAAATACAACAGAAACAAAGGTTTACCGAAATACAGCGAAAGGTCGACGCAATAATAGCAGTAATCAAAACAAGGCAGAAGAAGAAAATATGGCACAGACATGGCAGTGTCCAACACTGATGAATGATGTTGAAATGGATAAAGAAGACATTCCACATACATCACATAAGGTTGTAAACCTTCAAGAACCACTAATGCAAAATAAAGAAATATGTTTCTCTACTGGCCTATATAGTACAAAAACTGATTTTAATACACCATGTGTGGAGGTTCATGAAAATAATCTATCACAAAAGCAAGATAAAGATATTGAAATGTCAACTGCTTCAGATGATGATAAATATGATTCAATTTCTGATGATGACAAACCCCTTAAACGATTTCCTCAAGCCAGAAGTGAACAAGATTTAAGTCCCGCAATCATTCGACAGTCAAATCAAGATGAAGAATTAACAGAAGATATCAGCAGATTTATTTCGCCATCGCTGTTGGATATAAAGAAACGAGTAAACAGTGATGAATATTTATCTCTTAAAGATTTTAATCATGATATGAAAGAAGTCATAGAAAGGACAGCTAGTGTAGATTTGTCATCAATTTACAAAGATCTATTCTCAGAAACATTCCCATGGTTTGATTGCGAAAATAATTGTTTACAACCCAATCTTGAAGTTGAGGGTGAGCAGGAAGATACTGAATCCCTTAAAGATCATGAAATAGCAGACCTGAAAGGTTTTAAAACTACAATACATTCCATTGAACGACCTCTCGACCAAATTGTACCTAAGCTTGAAGCTGAAAGGCAGAAGGAAGAAGAAGATTTATTGGAATTTTATCCAGTAATGGATTCACGAATATGTATTCTATGCAAATCTTCCAGCGACGGACTGCCTTCAATGGAAGGTCGTTTGTTGTATTGCGGACAAAATGATTGGATTCACGCAAATTGTGCTTTATGGTCAGCTGAAGTTTTTGAAGAAATTGATGGATCACTTCAAAATGTTCATTCTGCTATTTCGAGAGGTAAAATGATTAAATGTGCAGCTTGTGAGTTGAAAGGTGCTAGCGTAGGGTGTTGCGCGAAAAATTGCAGTGAAACATACCACTATGCATGTGCAAGAAGAGCTAAATGCGCATTTATGGATGACAAAAGAGTATTCTGTCCAACACATGGTAGAGATGTACCCAAAAAGAGCTTACAAAAAGATGCTGACTTTGAGTTAACTAGGCCAGTTTATGTGGAACTTGATAAGAAAAAGAAGAGATATAGTGAAATATGCAAAGTACAATTTCTAATGGGATCATTATGTGTAAACAGTCTTGGGAAAATTGTACCATCTGTATCTGATTATGAAGATTTTCTTATGCCTGTAGACTTTTCGTGCACTCGCCTGTTTTGGTCTTGCAAAAAACCATCAAAAATTGTGAGATACACAATAAAAACAAAACTTATACTGGCAGAACCTTTACCAGGATTTGATTTTGGAGTAAATATTACGGTTGATCATACAATGGATGTTCAAGTTGTAGATAGAGTAATGGCTGAAATAGGTTCTTGGCACCAAAGCTTAGTAACGGGCACTAGCAAGGCAGTTCTGATGCGTAAAAATGATAAATCACCCATAAAATTTGGAAATGCAGTAACATTAGAAGATCTTGCTGTGAAACAAGTTGTTGAATATATCCTAGACAATGTTTGCAAACAAGAACAGCAAGACGAAGAAGAGCCACAAAACACCGCTGACCTTCTTCCACCAGAAGTGAAAGATGCAATTTTTGAAGATCTCAATCACGATCTCTTAGATGGAATTTCGATGCAAGATATATTCCCAAAATTAATGTCATATGAAGATCTCTTAGCCATGGATTTAAAGAATGAATTTTATGGAGCAATGAATCAATCTGATGATAAAACAGAAACACGTTCAACTGATTTTATTGATGAATTATTAAACGCTCGGCTTGAGTCTGGCAGTAAAGAATTAAAACGGAGTAAATCTGAGATGTTGCTGCAGAATCATAGTCTTAAATCTTTAACAACAGGGCGTGGGCAACAGAGGTCATCGAGTCTAACGTGGAACAACAAATTTGATACAAGTTTGTTATCATCAACGATAAAGCGATGTAAAATGGGAAAATCCTCGACTGTCACTGGGAAGATGAGTCCAGTACAGAGAGTATCTTTGCCGGAGACATCTCTCGAAACAATTAAAGAAGATAGAAACATTTGTGATAAAAAGTTAAAACGTGAAGCTAGTAGTACCAACGATTTGTGCACGGAAGCGCCACATACTTCGGGCATCAACTACCGTACGACTTCACCTAAGCAGAAGGATGAAATAACAAATGATAAGCCAGATAAGAATGAAGGTTATTACACCGACGTAATAGATTTTTACACAAAAATACAATGCAGTCCTATATCACAACTAGATGGAGCTGCAGACTGGTCGGGTACTGAAAGTAATTGTAGTTCACGTCCTGGCAGCCCTCAGGATGATTTTACACCTATTCCACAACTTGATGGAGCGGACGATCATCCTAATGACCTTATACAAAAAAATCAAACAAATCAGTTCTTGTATCGAGCTTCAGGATCTGAAAGTACATATACAGTCACAATAGCTGGTAATTCAATTAGCGGGCAGCCGGAATTAGTTATGCGTCCATTAGATGAAAATTCTGCGACATCAGGTCAAATGGAACAGTTAGTGAGATGTGATAGATGTCAATGTACATACCGTAACAAAGAATCATATGATAGACATATTCCATCCTGTGATATGATGTCAACTAGTGAAAGTGAAAGTGAAAATCCTAAATCACCAGAAAATCGTACATTAACGACACTTCAAAATGCTTTCCAGAACGCTTTCGCTCAACCTATGATAATCCATGCCGGTGTTGTTAGTGGGAGTGAAAATACCGTAAAAGCAGAATCTATTTCTACTAGACGGACGTCAATAAATACGAGACAAATTACAATAAATGGTACGATCGTGGAAACACCTTCACCGGGCCCTAATAACGAGATGACAATGACCATTACAGAACAAATGAAATCTGGTACTGTGATATTTGATCAGAGCAAAACAACCAATGTGCAAGTTTCTGCAAATCAACAAGTACTATCTTCACCGCAAATTGTTGTTACGCCGCAAATGTTACTGCCTCCAAAAACAAGTTCGGCTGGAGGTCAGAAAATAATGACACCTCAGATCATAACTCAACCAGGTATTTTACCTTACAATATCTGTGTAAAACCTGGTAACGGTGGTGCTAATATACAGCAAATACAAAGCGGAACTGATATGACTCATCTTTTGTCGGGATCAGGAGGAATACAAGTTATTGCATCAAATTCAAACCAAGTACTTACAATCCCAAACCAAACAATGATACAAGGCAAGAGTCAAATCACGAATTTTCCTAATATGGCTAGCGCTTCTTCGATAGCTTTACCAGTTAACTCGATTCAGAGCATGCCTAATACATCAATTATTCAAAATATTCAACCGATGATAAGGCCACAATTACAAGGAAATCCAACAATAGTTGTGCCAGCAATGACTACACAACGTTTATCATCGCCAAATTCACAAACTAAGCAACAAATCATATTGCCAGGAACATCACAAAAATCTCCTAAAAAACAGCCGGCCCCCATTCAGTCTAAACCAATATATCAAGCGCCAAACAGAGGACGTGGAAGAACATTACCTAAACCTACCAATACGATTAAAAGACAAACTAAGCTAGAAAAAACGATTACAACTATCAATCAGTCACCACTTGGTCACGGTAATACTGTAATCCAATTGCAAACAAATAGTCAAACTGGACAACCATCAATTATTGTGCAACCTGTCGCAAACCAAAATATAATGTCGTATGTTGAAGCATTATCACAACAACAAAATCAAAATATGCAGTATATAGCCACGATTGCACCCCAGGGTGATTTTAAGACAGGTGCGACACAATTTATTTCTCAAGGTGGTCTAATGCCTCAAACATTTCAAATTCAACAAACTGAATCTGGTGGACTAGTTGCTGTTCCTAGTGGAGGAATTCCCGTACTTCTCCCGCAAGGAAATGTTGTTTTACCTCAAACACTTCAGCAGGGTGCAACTATTTTACCTCAGGGTGCGATACAAACCCAAGGAATCTTATCACAAGGGCCAAATGGACCAACGATTTTGCCACAAGCAATACACACACAAAATGGAACAACAATCATACCCCAAGGAACTATTCAAGGTCTTACACAAGGAAATTTAACATCTCAAACTGCAACACTTTTACCTAATAATACTTTACAAACTGCAGGTGCAACTGTTGTTCCTCAAAGTGGAATAGGAAATGGCCAAACCACGATTATACCGAACGCCTTGCAAAGCCAAGGAAATACCATTATATCTCCAGCAACTGGAACAACGATACTTCCGCAGGGCACCCTTTTACCGCAATTTTGTAATGATCAAGTAATTTTAGGATCAACACCGACATTGGAGATGGTAACTGACCCATCAGGCTGTATGTATTTGACGACCCAACCAGTTTATTACGGATTAGAGACGATTGTACAAAATACTGTTATGTCATCCCAACAGTTCGTATCTACAGCAATGCAGGGCGTTCTCGCTCAGAACAGTAGTTTCTCAGCTACAACTACTCAAGTTTTCCAAGCTAGTAAAATAGAACCTATAGTGGAAGTACCAACAGGATACGTTGTTGTAAATAGTGTTGGCGATGGAGTGGCCACACAAGTAGCTTCTTCAGCCCCTAACGTTGTCTCGGCGCAATCTGTGCAATCATCACCGCAACTTCTTAAGAATGTTAAGACGTCCGTTCCTAATATAACATTACAACCTCTTCCAGATAAACAGGCACATAATCGTCAAACACCTAAAGTTGTTCAGATGGCTCCAGCGCCAATGACTATAGGATCCCAGTCTGTGGCTAACCTCATTAGTGGAAAGCATACAATTAACCCCATAACATCCCAAGTTCACAATATGACATTAGCTAGCAATGTGCATAACATACAGAAGACAATAATTTCAAAGCAGAACAATGTTACGATGTCACCAAATGTTACTCTTGTTTCTTCTACCGGACAACCGCTGATGGCAATATCTCAATCAATACCAAACTCTGTTTCTGTTCCATTTTCTATGCAATCCATACCCCTTTCGCAACCTATTGTATCAAGTTCAATATCATCTAACAAGAGTAACTCATTAAAAATTGAAAATTCTCACGTGATTGAAATCAGCGGTAACTTGAATGAAAATGCTAACTGCAGCAGTTTGCCCACTATAAGTGTTCAGAACACAAAATCACCAACTCCATGGAGACAAATGAATCCACCAACGAGTATCAACCTGGGAGACAAAATCGAGATGCATACTATTGGTTTGAAATCAAATGCTATGAATATGAACAATACTATGTCAGGGCGTCAAATGTCACATACGGACAATGATAAAGCTAATCAAAACTGTATGTTGTCGATAAATAATTCTGGATCTGGTAATCTACATTCTCATCAATTTGATAACAATGCCCATGCAAATCATCACTCAATTGGAAGTACTTCAAACAATATGATTCAAATAAGCTCTGGTAATATTTATTCGCCTGCTTGTTCATTATCAAACAATTTTGATGCAGATACTACCTTAAAATTGAGTAAAATTAATGCACTGTCAAAAACTGAAGGAGGTCATATGAACTTTTCCCAAGAAATTATGGCAGCACATTCACAGCAGCACTTGCAAAGTGAAAAATCATTTCAAAATATGGGAAACAATGAAAATAAGCACAATGCGGATATGCTAGGTTCGATGAGTATTCATAAAATGAGTAGTTGTCAAGTTGCAAATAACGTCAACAATTCAGCAACGCCATCGATTAGCATTATTCCCCATAATACGTTACGTCCTCCAGTACAAAATAATCAAAATTCATTAACCATCACTAATAATCAAAATCATATGTGTGCCATTTCGAGCGGTGCTACACATGGTCAAATTCAGATTATGAATACGGTTAACACATCCATGCAAAATGTTAACATGTCATGTCAGGAACTAACGAATAATAGAGTTAATGTTTCAACTCCGAATGATAACAATTTGCAACAAAACAATCAACAACATGATATCAACTCTGGTAATTCCTCTATGAGCAACTCTTCCATGTCGCACGGTAGTATGCAAATTATTGCTCATGATAATTCACAGTTACCTCAAGGCAATCAGATTCACATATTAAATGGACAAATTCAACAGAATCGCCAATCGGAGAATCAGGTGCAACAACAACTAAGTCAGGGCATAAACAATAGATCATACCATGATACAATGATGAATAACCAAGTGAATCAACATCAACCGAACATAATTTCTAACCGTAGTACTCCTGATAACAACAGTTTGATGAATCAAAACATTAATATGCATACCTTGTCTAATAATCACAACATAAATCGCTCTGATCATAATAACTTAAGTCATATGCATATGAATCAATCCTTAAACAATATTAACAATATGCAAAATAATAGAATGATGATGGACAACATGCAGCAACATACAATGAATAATATCAACCATCAAATGCACTCGAGTAGATCAATGGAGTCTATGCATAATCAACAAATGCATTCCATGCAACAACAAATGAATCATCATGTTAATAATAGTGGAAGATCACAAATGGAAAGCAACATGCATATGAACCAACAGATGTCAATGCAGCAAAATAGACAAATGGAAAATATTATGCACCATCACCAACATCAAATGCCAAATGTTATGCAAATACAGAATCGTTCACATATGGAAAATAGCCTAATTGATATGCACCAACATGTATCGAATCAAATGCATACCAGACAGCAGTTAGACAATAATATGCATATTCACCATATGCAAGGAAATAATTCAAATATTAATCATAGCAATCAAATGGAAAATTCAGGTATGCAGTCAATGCACAATATTCACCATGAAAATAATCCAATGGGTATGCAAAATCATAATTCCTTAAATCAAATGCAAGGCAATAGAACTTCTCTAGACCATAATAATTTGATGCAACATCAAATGAATAACATGAATTCAGCCAATAATATGAATATGCATAATAATATGAATAGTTCAATGTCAATAAGCAATGCCAATCACCAGTCGCAATTGAGTAACCCTATAATGCATATGCCAAATATACCAGATATAAAGAATGAAATACAAAATGCTTGTGGCGGAACTTGCGCAAATAGTACTGCCCAGTTTTCTAATAATCAGTCGTTTGATTTATGTAACAACATGAACCCTGCTAATAACATGAACTTAAATAATAATGGAAATATGATGCACAATATAGGTTTGAATAACTCGAATATGCAGAATAACATGATGATGAATAACACGAATAATTCTTCTATGTATAGTAATAGCAACCAAAGTAATTTAGCTGCCCATGACATGCTGATGAGTTGTAATAGCTCTTCAGAGCATAATGTCAGTAATCTCATGTCTGGAAATACAAGTCACTTGTTAATGAATAATACGACGACAATAAATAATTCTAATCAAAATCAGATGTTGGGTAGCCAAGTATCCAGTAACACGCAAATGAATGTAAACAGCTGCATGAACTCCAACAATTCTACTCCAAGCGCCCTCACTAATTTAGAAAATCAAATCGGCAATAGAAACAATATGTCAATTAATGAATCAGCCAAGTTTTCCACAGAAACTGTGAGAGGGAAAAATATTATGCCGTCTGCAAATAATAGTATGACAATAACAAACCTTCAAAGTAATGATTGTAGTAAAGTAAATATTGTTGGTGGCAATGAAAAACAGAACCATACTATTTCAGTAAGTAACCAAATGAATTTCATGCAGATGAATCCTCCGAATGCTAATCGGGTTATTAATTTACCTGAGCGAAATAGAATAAATAATACAAACTTAGATGGTTCTTTGCCTCAAGTATCACAACAACATAATATCCGCGTTGTTACAAATACCAGCAATAATAATGTATCAAGTATTACACCTGATCCTTTGACGTTTCAACAAAAAAGTGAAGCTAATAATAGCACAATGATTAATGTTCCTTTCCAAGCTATACCAAATAGTGCTCCAATGAATATTAACGTAAACTCGAGTAACAATACCGTTAACATTACTGTACAGAATAATCTCGTCGATCCTAAAATTGCATCAAAAGCCGCAGATATGACATTTCCACTTCCCTCAAATAGTGGTTTGATACAAAATCAAAATAACACAAATAATATGATATGTATTCCTGTGCAAAACAGCACTATAAATTTGCCTGTACAGAATAGCACTAGTATTACATTGCCAAAAGCACCACCAACTCAGCAGTCGGGCATTCCAACAAATGTTGTAAATCCCATGTCAATGAGGCCTATGAATCGAGTTTTACCACTACATAGGGACGGACAAAGCAAATTTAAATCAGGGGGCGTTAAAACACCTGCAGTACCAAAGCAAAGGCCCGTTAGCCATGATATGCCAGATTTAAACGTTAAAGATGAAAATATGGATAGTGACTTAGAAAAAGCTATAGAGGAGTCAAAACGAATGATGGAACTTGAAAAAGCAAAAAGGGAGAAAGAAGAAAGAGATGCAGCAAGATCTATGAATTTATCGACAGAGATCCCTAGAGCAAACACGAGTGCAGCCTCAACTGATGCCTGCATGCCAAGGATAAGCGATAGAACGGAAGCGGTACCAAAAATGACTTCCCTTCCTAGCTTAGACCCAATCGAACCAGAGCCTTCTAAAATTTTGATCGAAAAGGATATAAACAAAGCACCAGCAATACCAACAAAAGTAACTACAAATACATCACATAAGATTATGAAGCGTCCTTTAAGTGAAAAGAGGTCGGAATCGGAAACAAGTGTCTCGAAAAAACAAAATAAACAACACAAAGAAAACAAACCAGCATTGCCCAAACAAACCCCCGATCCACCGAAAGACGACGGACCAAAGCTAATATATGAAGTTACTTCAGAAGATGGTTTTAACTACAGCTCCTCATCACTAACCGACCTTTGGTCAAAAGTGATCGAAGGTGTTCAGAATGCTAGAAAAGATTCGGGTCTTCCACTCATGCAATACAATCTTCCATCTACCTTATCTGGCGCACACTTACTCGGGCTCAACAATAATGCTTTGAGATATTTAATTGAGCAGCTTCCAGGTGTAAGTATCTATATTATTATAACTTTTAGATGTTTGGTGGTTTAATTCAACATGGTTTATTCTTTAATTTTTTTTATTGTATTTAGGCAAATCGCTGTACAAAATATAAGATTCGACAAGGACGGCCACTTAACAGTTGGGATAACGATTTGGATCTCAGTGAAGGTTTCAAGGAGAGTCCTTGGGGCAGCGCTCGCACTGGTCCCGTGGCTAGGAAACCGAACCACGATATGTTTAGTTGGATGGCGTCTCCATTTAGAGAGGAGCCGCCACCTTTCGGTGGACAAGAAGGAGAGAGCTCTATATCAAGGTAAAATATATGCTATATTAAAAACAAATTAATATCCAAGTAATCATAATATTTCTATTAAGACGTTGAAAGAAAATTATTATTTATAAATAGTTTTTTTTTATTCGAAACTAACTTTTTCAGACGTTTGGCGACTTTACCGCCAGCTATGAGATTCAGACAACTAAAAGAAACCTCAAAGGCGTCAGTAGGCGTTTATAGATCACATATTCATGGACGTGGTCTTTTCTGCAAACGTGATATTGAAGAAGGTATGTATGATCTGCTATTGTATCCATCTCTATGTTTTTTCAGTAACTATGAGAAAGATGAAAAAGAAAATACTAGATAGGAATATATTATCTTATCGAGTGTTTTTAAAGTTGTGGTCTGCAAAAATCTAATTTTAACATAGAGGTAAATTAGTTATTTAGAAAGTACTCATAAAAATAAGAAATGCGATAATATTTAAAACGAGTCATATAATCTGTACTAATGGGTTAATTGGAATCTTTGTAAAACATATTTACGTTTCTTAATATTTTACACCAAAACTATGAATGGATTTGGATTAAGTTGCGTACAGATTTTAATCTGAAGAAATTATGTAGAAAGTAAATACGAAAACTGTCCCAAACTGTCTCGTAATAGAAAAATAACCATAGCTTTGTAACGAAAACAATACAAAATGATTATTAAATAAAATGCTCCAGGCGACATGGTGATCGAGTACGCGGGCGAGGTGATCCGCGCGGTGCTGGCGGACCAGCGCGAGAAGCGCTACGAGGCGGCGGGCGGGCGCCGCGGCGTGGGCGGCTGCTACATGTTCCGCATCGACGACCACCTCGTCGTCGACGCCACGCTCAAGGGCAACGCGGCGCGCTTCATCAACCACTCCTGCGATGTAAGTACACACTATAGCACTCTACCATTATATCACTATATAACTATACCACTATATAACTTTTACGTCATCTTATACTGACATTTTTTGCTCTTCCTTTCGCACTATCTATACTAATATATAAAGCTGAAGAGTTTGTTTGTTTGTTTATTTGAACGCGCTAATCTCAGGATCTACTGTTTCGAATTGAAAAATTCTTTTTTTTTTGAATTGACCATTTATCGAGGAAGGCTTTAGGCTACATAACATCACGCTGCGACTTATAGGAGCGAAGATATAATAGAAAATGTGGAAAAAACGGGGAAAATTATTCATCTTTGAGGGCTTCCTTTGCGTGCGCTGCGAAAACGGTTCAAGATTCAAAAATAATATGTATGAAAGAATTATTCCTCTTTAAATGATCTAAAAAAAGTCCGCGACAGTATATGTCTATCTTCTAAGATTGACTTACTATAACATAATAATAGAAATAGATCCGACGGGCACGAAGTCGCGAGCAACAGCTAGTAAGTAAGATAAAAATAATGTTGTATGTAATACAAATGCTCTAGGAGCCATTGAAAATCAGCCTTGGGGCTGTTCGCACCTCCAAGGTGGTGTTCCTTTTCTGGGGCAACACATTCTTCGTCTGTTTTCATATTTCATAATCTGTGTGTATTTGTTTAATTGCTAAGTGTCTTGTATATTGTTTTATTGTGCTCTGTATTAATTGTTTCTTTCTTTAATTTTTAAAGTTTTGCAATAGACAGTTTTTGTTCATATTTTTCCAAAAACATATCATAATATTTATTAATTATCAATTACAGCCCAACTGCTATTCCCGTGTCGTCGATATCCACGGACACAAGCACATACTGATATTCGCCTTGCGCCGCATCACAATAGGGGAGGAACTCACGTACGACTATAAATTCCCCTTCGAAGAGGTCAAGATACCCTGCACTTGCGGAGCCAAGAAATGCCGCAAGTATCTTAATTAAACGAAACGCCGATGAAAATCTGTGTTTAAAGTTTGTGTCAATTAATAAATATGACGTTATAATTTTCAAAATTAACACGCGTCATGGACTGTTTTACACAGCCCTTACCCGATGATCGCGTAATCACATTGAATTCACCTTAATTAAGAAATCCTTTTAGAATAATCATATTAATTGTACTTTACATGTCGACGATTGAGAGACACGTCACATCTTACTTTCCTATGCATAATTATAATGGAAGTACATTACTGACTTAGATGTAACAATTTTGATAATTTTGATGGAGCGTGTTATTTTTAACGGAACGGATGACGATCTCGTCACAAGTTGGGACTCGTCAAAGATATGAGTAAGGGATAAAATACTGGGTTGAGCACAAATTCGAGTGTAGATAGTTAATATAAGACAATAAGTCCAAATCACATATCGCGTCGGTCCCACCTCATACTGACAAAATATTCTGTGCCAGAAATGGTCACACTTACATGAATCTTGTTATGATCTCTTTATTGAATCTGCCCAGTGTTTAGAATTGTTGGATTGTATATTTTATTGGTTTTTTAAATGAAGTATATTTCATATTTTGTGATAAGTTTTCGATATTTTTGTAAATATATTTACGTTGTATCATTTTGTAAGATCGATGATGGTTCGCGAACGGCTTAAGTGCCCGCGCTTAATTGTTGTGATATGCCTCTGGCCCGAGTCGGGTGTAAAAAAGTTAGTGCATAGTGTATATTATATTGGTTCCTTGTTCTTATTTCTTCACTTGTGACGAAACACAGTTAAGTCTCGACTAATACAGGCGTATCCTTGTGTAAATACTAACTAGATGACGAATAGATATAAATACCAGTACATTCGCGCGAAGGGTAGTAAGTTACGAGTACAATGTTACTTTTTAGTAATTTTTAATAAGTATTGTATAGTAAAAGTGTAAATAAGAGGAATTATTTGTCATAATAACGTGGTTAAGCGACAAATCGTTTTATTGTAGTCATAGCGGTAGGATGTACTTTATATAATTTTATGTACTGTATATAATAAGTTATTTGCTGTGTGGGTTCGCTGAGGTTGTTATCGGAAGAGATGTTGTTGTACGATCCCCGAAAAATGGCACGTTTGAACGTGACAATGCACATTGTTAGCTTTAATACTTTCAGCACAGCTTGGGTTTTAACGAACTTCAATTTGATTCGTTTACGTTTTATTGTATTAATTTTTGGGTTTATCAAAAATGAAGTGAAATCAGTCGGAAATAATTAAGCATCACATTATCATCACATATTAGAATACCAGTTGAGTTCGCTTTTATGTTAAATAAGGACGATTTATAATTTTAGCAACTGCACCCGCCTAGCAGTATTAAAGTAACTTAATTTAAAGTCAATAGAACAGATTAATAGATATAGTACTCTTAAATTCAAATTTGTATACAAAATAAAAGGAAAATATGCTAATTAGGGTATTTGACTCCTAATTCCTAAATAATATTTTCTGTAATTTTTACTTGTATCTTTATTTTCTTTATTACGAATTACCAAAGAAAATTAGTTTTGATCAATTAATATAAAGTTGTATTTTTCTGGTATTATACCAAAAGTTAATTACAAAAGATATGTAAAAAAAAAATCCGAAATAACAAGATGCTATTTAGACCTTTAACTGTTTTGGTAAAAAGCAAGTCGACTTTTCTTGATCTTGCTTCTCAAGTTGAAAAGGAGTCAAATAACCTTTCCAATTAATAATTAACACACTGTTAATAATGTTTTATATCAACGCTTGTTTAAAAAGGAGA